>BRZM01000168.1:422917-537160 GCA_033238685.1 Lates japonicus | reverse complement strand
GTTCTGATGTTCTCTGCCGTTTTGATGTTCTCTGCCGTTCTGATGTTGTCTGTCATTCTGATGTTCTGTCGTTCTCTGTCGTTCTGTCATTCTTCAGGACATCAGGAACACGGTGGGGAACATTCCCATGGAGTGGTACAGAGACTTCCCTCACATTGGCTACGACCTGGACGGGAAGAAGATCTACAAACCAATCAGGAACAAGGACGAACTCGACGACTTCCTGGACAAAATGGAGAACCCGGACTACTGGTGAGTCTGCTAGCATGATGCTAACTCCTCCATTGGTTTAGAGTGAGAATGCTAATAGTGCTAACCTGTGTGCAGGAGAACAGTCCACGACAAGCAGACAGGTAGTGACATCATCCTGTCAGACGACCAAGTGGAGCTGGTCAATCGTCTGCAGAGAGGACAGTTTGGAGACGTCAACTTCAATGAGTACCAGGTACGCTCAGGTGACTCAGTTGAGGCTCCGCCCTTCAGACTGTGAGTCCAGGTTTTCAGTTGAACCTTTATTAACACGTCTCTGCTGGACAGACACCTGAACACCTGTTCACCTGAACACCTGTTCACCTGTTCGTGCTTCTAACAGTGCTTTGAGCTGATTCTTGTTTTCAGTCTGTTTGACCTCAGATCTTCTCCCCTCAGCCGTCAGTAGAGTTCTTCAGTAAAGACGTGATGATTCATCCGGTCACCAACAGACCTGCAGACAAACGCAGCTTCATCCCCTCACTGATCGAGAAGGAGAAGGTAAAACACTCTACCTGTCTATTGTAGTGTAAGAAGTCAACAGCTATGTGATGTGCAAAGAGTAATATGCCTCTAAAAGAGAGAATATTGCAATAAGCTAATGATTTAAAGGAATATTGTGATGAAATGGTATTATTATTATTTACTGTATGATTCAAAGTGGTTCAAAGAAAACATGTGATACATGTTAAATGTCACTGTGTGAGAGTAGATGTTAGTGTTCACTGCATATAATGCATACTTTGTATAATCCATATTAAAGTGTGAAAAAGTTACATAATTTTTAAAAAATGATGCAAGGAAGAGTTAAGAAATAATTGTGTAAAATCAAAGATAACTTTGGTGTATAACAGAGAGTGAACAGGTCAGATGAGGACAGGGCCAGCTTTGACATGACCCAGCAAGAGAAACTTGGCAAAAGAAAAGTCCAGGTGCTTTCCAGGAGATATTGGCACATGACAAATAAGTTGATAGTGTATTTTAACGAGGGGACCAAGGAGGGACAGTTAGACTAACCAATGTTTTAATGGTGTAAATTTGACAAACCAATAAAATGACCTAAGAGGCGTGGAAAGTCACAGCCAAAACTGTATATAAAGAGGAACAGAGCCAGTACAGTTTCAGAGCTCTTCAGGTGTATCTTGTGTGCACTTTGAACTGTTCTCGGGTTTCTTTGTCGACAAATAAACTCTGCTGCCTTGGACACTGCCGTCTCCTGATAATTTTTGGACACCTGAATCAGGCTGAAGAATTCTGATCGTAGCCTAGTGGTTTGGGACTTTAAACCCAAATCCACATCACTATGTCTACCTCTCTCATCTGTCTCTCTCTCACCTGTCTGTCTCACCTATCCTCAGGTGTCTAAGCTGGTCCATGCAATAAAGATGGGTTGGATCAAACCTCGTCGGATGGAGGACGACAGTCGGGGTCGTTACTACGACCTGTGGTCGACCGAGGACTCGTCCATTCTGGCCAAACACAAGATGCACCTGCCCGCCCCCAAAATCCCTCTACCTGGTCACCAGGAGTCCTACAACCCCCCACCTGAGTACCTTTTCACAGACGAGGAGGTACTGCCCACAGCTCACCTGTTCAACTCACCTGGTTATAACACAGAGAGAACTATGACTCATCCCCTTTGTCTCCACCTGTCTGTCTCTCCTCCTGTCTCTCTCCACCTGTCTGTCTCTCCTCCTGTCTGTATCCACCTGTCTGTCTCTCTCCTCCTGTCTGTCTCCACCTGTCTGTCTCTCTCCACCTGTCTGTCTCTCCTCCTGTCTGTCTCCACCTGTCTGTCTCTCCACCTGTCTGTGTGCAGCGGGCTCTGTGGGAGTAGCAGGATCCGTCAGACAGGAAGTTGCCGTTTGTTCCCGTGCGGTTCTCGAGCCTCCGTCAGGTTCCTGCATTTCCTCGTTTGATCCACGAGAGGTTCGAGCGCTGCCTCGACCTTTACCTGTGCCCCCGCCAGAGGAAGATGAGGCTAACTACCGCCACCTCACTCCTCCACTCAGCAGTCTGATAACACCTGAAGAACACCTGCAGCCAATCAGTGATCAGTAACCTGTCTGTCTCTCTGCAGGTCAAAGTGAATCCAGAGGAACTGATTCCAAAACTTCCCAAACCCAAAGACCTGCAGCCGTTCCCCACCACACAGTCTCTGGTAAATATAGCAACCACTGTAACTATGGTAACTATGGTAACCACAGTTACCCTGGTAAAGCAACTGAAACTGGTCCTCACAAAGATAAATGTGTGTCACCTGTGTGTGTTCAGGTGTACCGGGGTCACAGTGGTCTCGTTCGGTCCATCAGTGTGTCTCCATCAGGACAGTGGCTCGCATCAGGTAACTCACCTGTATGACATCATGCTGCTGGTTGCTATAGAAACATCACACACACTGTGTGTACTCTGTGTGTACTACACTGTGTGTACTGTGTGTACACTCTGTGTATTGTGTGTACTGTGTGTGTACTCTGTGTATTGTGTGTACTCCATGTACTCTCTCTCTGTGTATCCAGGTAGTGATGACGGCTCGGTCAGGTTCTGGGAGGTGCGTTCGTCTCGTTGTATGAAGACAGTCCAGGTGGGCGGAGCTGTGAAGAGTGTCGCCTGGAACCCAAACCCGTCTGTCTGTCTGCTGGCTGTCGCCCTGTAAGGACCTCTCTCTCTCTCTCTCTCTCTCTCTCTCTCTCTCTCTCTCTCTCCCTCTCCCTCTCTCTCCCTCTCTCTCCCTCTCTCTCTGACCACCTGTCTCTCTCTCTGTGTTTCAGGGACTCGGTGGTCTTGCTCCTGTCTCCCTCTCTGGCAGATAGACAGGTCGTCTTGGCGTCGGAGCGTCTCCTTTCGGGTCAGCAGGAGGTGGAGCCAGCAGAGGGGGCGGGGTCTGTCACCTGGGGCGAGGCTGAGGGGGAGGAGCTAAACCAGGGGATCCGCCTCAGAATCCAACATCCCAAAGTGAGTGAGTGATTGATTAGAGAGTCCTGATCAATACCTGGGCTGAACTGATCGATCGGTGTTGTCCCTCAGGCCGTCCACCAGGTGGTGTGGCACACTAAAGGAGACTACCTGGCCTCGGTGATGCCGGATCACTCGAGCCACCTGCAGGTGTTCATCCACCAGGTAAGCCGGAGGCGGAGCCAGAACCCCTTCAGGAGGAACAAAGGTCTGGTTCAGTGCATATCCTTCCACCCGGTCCGGCCCTACTTCTTCGTGGCCACGCAGCGCTCAGTCCGGATCTACAACCTGGTCAAACAGGAAATGACCAAAAAACTACAGGCCAACTCCAAGTGGATCTCCAGCATGGCGGTCCACCCCGGGGGTAAGTAGATCCACCTGATCCACCACAACACCAAACTCACTGGCTGATTAAACTTACTGATATATGAATCGTTATTAATCATGTGACATCACTGCTGAGGGGCAGAGCCTCTGACTCACCTTTTGTCTTCTGTCTGCAGGTGATCATGTGATCTGTGGGAGCTACGACTGCAGGCTGAGCTGGTTTGACCTCGACCTCTCAACCAAACCATACAAGATGTTACGGTACGTACCTGTCTCTCACCTGTCACTCGCCTCTCTCACCTGTCTCACTTGTCACTCACCTGTCTCACCTATGAGAATGAACCAGTATGTCACAGATTTGATCAGAAATGAGTTGATCAGCTGTAGTATTGATAAGTTATTGATCGTATTGATGAGGTATCGATCACTTCCTGTCTGCAGTCACCATAAGAAGGCGGTGAGGGGTGTGGCCTATCACAGAGTTTACCCTCTCTTCGCATCAGCGTCCGATGACGGATCAGTGATCGTCTGTCACGGGACTGTTTACAAGTAATACATTCACACACACACACACACACTCACACAATAATAAACTCAGATAAACACTAACACACCCCCCCCCCCCCCCCCCCAGTGACCTGCTGCAGAACCCGTTGATCGTCCCGGTGAAGGTCCTCAGAGGTCATGTGATCACTCATGACCTCGGTGTTCTGGATGTGACCTTTCACCCCACACAGCCCTGGATCTTCTCCTCTGGAGCCGACGCCACCATCCGCCTCTTCACCTAGCAACCTGCCCGGCAACCAGCTGAGAGTCGGTGATGAGGTTGCTAGGATACGATGTTGTTGACTGTTTTTTCCTGTTTGTTTTTAATTAAACTCAAATGTTCTGAGCTGTCTGTCGCCTCATCAGCTGTTTGTTGTTACCATGGTGATTGACAAGTCTGATCAGTGAGATCTGACCTGAGAACAGTGATTTTAAATCTGCGGTGAAAATCATAAAACAGAAAAACATGAAGCTGCCAGCGAACACCAACACCTGCCTTCATCCTCGGCTCAGCACCACCCACTCTGCACCAGCACCCTGAGGTGATCCACACCAGCGCTCTGTAACTAACCATCATGTAACAGACCTGAGGACAGGTGAACTGAGCAGGTGAGGGAGGAGAGCTCAGGTTAATGAGGTTCAGCTCAGTTGTGTTGGATGTGAAAAACTTCACTGTGCAGATAACCCTGATTTTCCTTTGAGCTTTATTCACCATCGGATCTGAAATAAGTTTTAAATCACAGTTTTAATGATCAATAAAAATCTTAAACTGAAACTCCACGCTTTTAATTTGAAAAGCCACAGTCCATACTGGATGTGACGTCTTATATTTACTTCCGGCGGAGCGATGTCAGTGTAACACCGCAACATGAAGAGTGAAGACAGAATCACACCGACCCGCGAAAACTGCGTTTATACCAGCTGTTACTGGTAAATGTTACTGTGATACTGCGAGTTATACTCTGATACTGTGAATTATACTCTGGTACTGTGAGTTATACTCTGATACTGCGAGTTATACTCTGGTACTGTGAGTTATACTCTGTGTTACTGGTTCTACTGTCTGACTGTTGGACGTTCTATTGTTTGTTCTTGTTTTTCAGTGAAGAAAATGTTTGGAAACTCTGTGAGTTTGTCAGAACGGAGAGAACCGCACCACTGGAACAGCTGTTTGTGCTTTTCATTTCTAACGAGAACAGAATGGTAAGAACACACAGGAGAACGCGAAGCTGCCAGAGCATCTGTGCCACGTTCTACAGCAACGTATCAGGTTCTGTAAAACATCTGTCAGGTTCTATAAGGTTCTGTAAAACATCTGTCAGGTTCTATAAGGTTCTGTAAAATATCTGTCAGGTTCCATAAGGTTCTATAAAACATCTGTATCAGGTTCTATACACCCTGTAAACATCTGTCAGGTTCCAAGGTTCTATAAAACATCTGTCAGGTTCCATAAGGTTCTATAAAACATCTGTCAGGTTCTGTAAGGTTCTATAAAACATCTGCCAGGTTCTGAAGGGTTCTATAAAACATCTGTCAGGTTCTATAAAACATCTGTCAGGTTTTATACGGTTCTATAAAACATCTGTCAGGTTCTGAAGGGTTCTATAAAACATCTGTCAGGTTCTATAAAACATCTGTCAGGTTCTGTAAGGTTCTATAAAACATCTGTCAGGTTCTGTAAAACATCTGTCAGGTTCTCAGATGTTCTCTGTCTGTTCTCCGTCAGGTTCCTCTGTGGAAACAGAAGTCTGGACGAGGAGACCGGCCGGTGATCTGGGTCTGTGATGTCGCAGACACTCCATGGAATAATAACATTAATGAGATAATAGTGACATCATTGATGACATCATCGTCTGTTTCAGGACTACCATGTGATCCTGCTGCAGGTGAGTCTTCAGTCGGACTCTCTGATCTATGATCTGGACTCTGAGCTGTCGTTTCCCTGCAGCTTGAAACTGTACGCAGCCCAGGCCCTCCGCTCAGACCACAACATCAGACCTGAGTACCACAGGTAACACACCTGACCACATGTGACACACGTGACCGCAGGTAACACACCTGAACCGCAGGTAATACACCTGCATACCACAGGTAATACACCTGAACTGCAGGTAATACACCTGTATACCACAGGTAACACACCTGAACTGCAGGTAATACACCTGTATACCACAGGTAACACACCTGATCCTGTCTCTCCTCGAACAGGAAGTTGCGTGTTATACCTGCTGACAGCTTCCTGTTGAACTTTGCGTCTGATCGATCTCACATGAAGACCCCTGATGGATCCTGGAGGATGCCCCCCCCACCTTACCCCCCCATACACACCGCAGGTAACAACACTTCCTGTTACCTCATCAGGTCAGATGATGTGTTCATTGTGACCTCATGGTGACATCATGCTATGATGCGTTTCCCCCTCAGAGAGTCACATGAACCTGGATGACTTCATCAGTATGGACCCTGATGTCGGCTGGGGGACAGTCTTTAGTCTGGACCACTTCCTGCAGAGCTATGCAGGAAACTCTTCTTCATCATCAACTTCATCATCATCATCAAGATGTCAGGCAACAACCGACCCCCAGTAGCTTAGCTTAGCTTAGCCTAGTTTAGCTTAGCTTAATGTATCCTACCTTAGCTTAGCTTCACATTACAGAAGCTAAAGGTGCTCCAACTGTTGTGTTGTGTTTTTAGGTGTTAGCATGTAGCATGTAGCAGCATCAAACTGTTGATTTTTCTTCTGTTAATCCTGTGAAAACCTCAAATGTTTAATCATTGATGAAGCTGAAGAGGCCTCTGCAGGTGTGTGATGGGATTCACAGCCACAGATCAGCACTGGGAGGACTGGGTGAACTGGGAGAACGAGTATGAGGTTTAACAGCAGGAGAGCTAGCTAGCTAACAGTCTGGAGGATGAAAATAATTCTTTCAACCTCAGTTTTTCTCATAGATACTTATGAAAAACACCACCACAGATGTACCCTCATCCTTTATTTACCACAGTCACAGTGTGTCAAACACAAGCAGCTAACCTTAGCTAACGTGTCTCTGACGTAACGTTAGCCCACAGACGAGGCCTTGCAGTGGTACTCTTACTTCAGTAGAGTATCTGATTTCTTTTTTCACCAGTTACTGTACCACACAGTAACACAAACACACTAACAGATGGAGGCAGTGGTATTCCAGCAGCTCCCAGTAAAATCCCTGTTTTTGTCAATGGAGTCTGGTAGTGATATATAGAGATGTTTCTAGTTAAACTAAAAGGATCTTCCTCTAAAAAGCTCTGTTTCTGTAGGAATCTTATCATAATGTTGTCAGACACTGAGAATAACAAGCTGAGTCTGTCAGTGACAAAAACAAGAACTTTAGTGGACAGACGTCCATTGGATTAATTACAGCAGCTGTTCACTGTTCCTGATCAATACTGATCAATACTGTACTGATTGCTTAGATCTTTGTCCCTATCCATCACTTACATCCAGAAACATGTATTTTTATATCACAGTGTTGTTACTTTAACTTCAGTAAAAGATCTGAGTTCAACTGTTTTATTTAATGATGTAAAATAAACTATGTTTAATAAAGTTTGATTGAAACAGTGACGTCATGTTCCTGATGTGATGATCACCGCCGGGCTCTGTCTATCTCCTGGTGTCAGTGTATCTGCAGTGTGTGTGTTCAGCCTGTTGGGGGCGCTGTTACCTCACTGTGGTTCTCACACTGAGTGACAGGACTTTAATCCAGTCATTGATTATAGATCAGTGATCAGGTCCTGAGGAGGAGTTGGGTCGGGATCAGGTTCAGGACTGTGGATAATCTGGATCAGACTGGAAACAGAAACAGGAAAAATTAACTCAAACCTGATCAGATGTATCATCTGTATTTATTTGATAGAAGCTTGATTATTGATCATTGACCTTTGTTTGAATGTCTCAGTGTCTGATGTGTTTCTGATCAACTTTTTATTTTATTCATGAAAACAGAAAATCTGATTTCACTGAGTGTTCTCCATCCAGACCACATCAGATCATCAGACCAGGTCCAGACCAAAGACCACCACACTGGTCAGACCAGGACGTGATCAACAACAACAGACTCTGGAAGAGTTTAACTATGATCGTGGGAAAACTTAAAGAAGGGAAAGAAAGAAAGAAGAAGTCTGGAGCTGAACAGTCCATCATCAGTCCATCATCTGTCCATCATCAGTCCATCATCAATCCATCATCTGTCCATCACCTGTCCATCATCTGTCCATCATCAGTCCATCATCAGTCCATCATCTGTCCATCACCTGTCCATCATCTGTCCATCATCTGTCCATCACCTGTCCATCATCAGTCCATCATCTGTCCATCATCTGTTGATCATCAGTCCATCACCTGTCCATCATCTGTCCGCCGGGTCACCTGTCCATCATCAGTCCATCATCTGTCCATCACCTGTCCATCATCTGTCCATCATCTGTCCATCACCTGTCCATCACCTGTCCATCATCAGTCCATCATCTGTCCATCATCTGTTGATCATCAGTCCATCATCAGTCCATCATCTGTCCATCATCAGTCCATCATCAATCCATCATCTGTCCATCACCTGTCCATCATCTGTCCATCATCGTCCATCATCAGTCCATCATTCGTCCATCACCTGTCCATCTGTCCATCATCAGTCCATCACCTGTCCATCACCTGTCCATCATCAGTCCATCATCTGTCCATCATCTGTTGATCATCAGTCCATCACTCTGTCCATCATCTGTCCATCATCAGTCCATCATCAATCCATCATCTGTCCATCACCTGTCCATCATCTGTCCATCATCAGTCCATCATCAGTCCATCATCTGTCCATCACCTGTCCATCATCTGTCCATCATCTGTCCATCACCTGTCCATCACCTGTCCATCATCAGTCCATCATCTGTCCATCATCTGTTGATCATCAGTCCATCACCTGTCCATCATCTGTCCGTCACCTGTCCATCATCAGTCCATCACCTGTCCATCATCTGTCCATCATCAGTCCATCATCTGTCCATCATCTGTTGATCATTGTCCATCACCTGTCCATCATCTGTCCATCACCTGTCCATCATCAGTCTATCATCTGTTCATCATCTGAACCATCATCTGTTCACTATCAGTCCATCAATTTGTCCATCATCTGTCTGTCACCTGTCCATCATCAGTCCATCACCTGTCCATCATCTGTCCATCATCAGTCCATCATCTGTCCATCACTGTCCATCACCTGTCCATCATCAGTCCATCACCTGTCCATCATCAGTCCATCATCAGTCCATCATCTGTCCATCATCAATCCATCATCTGTCCATCATCTGTTGATCATCAGTCCATCATCTGTCCATCACCAATCCATCACCAATCCATCACCAGTCCATCATCTGTCATCTCATCTCATATGTCCGTCAGAGTCTTTTTACTCATGGACCTTTAGAACCTGTACAATAATCTCTAGAATTTAGAAAACACCTGGAACCTTCTGATAGGCCTAGCACCTCCTAACTCAACTCAGGCTCATCAAGGACCCTAGAACTTTCTGAATGATCCACAGCTGAAGAACCTCCTCAAGGACCGCTGCCACCTCTTCAAGGATTCCTGTAGCGCTCTCAAAGTGTCGACACTGTTTCAGTTTATTAAAATGGTTTTATGTTTATACAAACATCTAGAGACTCTGGTTCAGGTAAAATGAAATATCAAAACTGTAGATGTCAAGAATCAGGACTTTGACCTGATAGATAGATAGGATAAAGACAGGGAGCTGTCTGTATGTAAACATAAATAGAGACTCAGTAGAACCTGATCTACCACAGAAACACATCAGATCACATCATCTGATCCGTTCACTGTGATTGGACGACAGGAAGAGAAAATCAGGTTTGATCAGATTGGTTTTGTCTGTCTCTCTACATGCGTCATCTGATGAGGATAAGCAAATACATTTCACATCAATGTCATTTGATCGGCTTCAGACTGCAGCTCGTTGACACGGCAACAGAACCAGGATCAGAACCAGGTAAAGTACAGCAGAGTACTGTATTTCAGACATCAGGCAGTGAGGAAGATATTGTGATGAAATCTGAATCTGAACGTGGTTTAGTTAAACCTGGGTTTAGTCTGAGTTACAGACAGATAGATAGATAGACAGATAAATAGATAGATAGACAGATAGACTGATAAACTGATAATAATCTTGAGTTCTTCCTCCTTCACTCATCATCTCTGTTCAGGGTCATAATGTTACTCGTCTGTTTCTCTGCAGAGCTAACATGAACATGGAAGGAGGAGAAGGAGGTGGTGGAGGAGGAGGAGGATGGCTGGCAGCAGGTGTAACTGCAGCTGTACTCTGTAAGTAACTGAGACTTTGTTTTCACCTCCACATGTTGATTCTGACTCAGTTTGTGTTTGAACACAGGGAAAGTAAAAGCAGAGGAAGTTCAGGGCAGATTTAACCTGCAGAGAGAAACCTCTGTCATGTCTCTATTTTCTCTGTCTCCTGCAGGTTGGCAAATCCATAACCTCAAGACAAAGACCACGGCGGTGGAGGTGAAGATCAGGGAACACTCTGACTTTATAACTGACTCCAGTAAGTTTCTCTTCCACCTAATTCTTTGGAGGGTCATCTGAAGACAAGGAAAACACACTTTTACTCCATGTTTTATCAGAGCTGAAAGAGTTGGAGGATCTGCTGGTGGAGAGGCAGCACATCTACTGCAGCAACGTCAAACCTAAATCACGCCGCGAACAGCTGGAAGACCAGATCAGAAAGATAGATTCTGAGTTCAAACCTCACACTGATAATCTGAGAGTCAGTCTGAACAAAGTCCTGACTAAAGATGATCACTGTGGCTCTGAATTCTTGTTCCTGATGACCGGAGATAAGAGGGGGAATGGAAAGCTGATGTGGGAGTACCTGAACGAGTTAAAGATGAGAGTGAAACAATAGTTTATCAGCATCATCAGGTGGGGGAGGCGTAGGTTAGAGGAGGCGGAGTTAGAGGAGGTGGAGGTTACATCGCATACTCCTGTATTACTCACTGAAAACACACACATCTGCTGCAGTCAAAAAAACCCATTAGCAGTTAGCTTAGCATTAGCTCTGTCAGATACTGTAAACTCAGCTCTTTATAAAGTTTAACTTATTTCATCATGAGGTCATTGATGTCAGATTGACTCCCTGTGAGCGCTGTGCTAAGCTAACAGCTAACAGGCTAGGCTAACAGCTAACAGACCTGAACCAGGAGCTGAATGAACTTCCATCTGTTTCTGTCTGTGGATGTTTAACAGGAAGTTAATGAAGATTTAGACTCTTTTATTTTCAGCAGCAGTTTCTGGATGAACTTTTTTCTGAGGAAGAAAGACTGTGAGAACAGCTGCAGTCACAGTGACTTCAATACAAACTCAAACAGAGGGAATCAGAGCTTCACAGCCTGATACTTTTAACTTTTAAATGTTTGTTTCTTCTTTGGTTCAAATCAAGATGTAAATAAAAATCAACTTTAATATTTTGAATCTTTTAGTCGATGTGTTTGAAATCTTTAATTTTTAAAACTGAAACAGCTGATAAATTAAATTATTCACAGAATCAGAGAAAGAACCGTTTATTTCACTGATTAGCTCAAAGTAAATATTCAGTTTATTTATTTATTGATCAGAAAAACATCAGATATTGATTAGTGTCTGTGAAGGTGTGATGACGTCACGTTACTGTTGCTTAATGAGAAGAAAAAAAACCAGAAAGAAAACATTGCGTGTCGTCACACGGGGGCGGGGTTTTCACTCTGCTGCCTGCAGACTGTTGTTGTTCAGTCCGACACGAAGCCAACGGTTAGCAGCTAACAGCTAACAGACGGTGAAGATGTCGTCAGACCGACACACGGAGAAACGCTCGCACCGTTAACCTCTCACCTGCTCCTGTTAGTTATCTCGGGTTCACTCTGATTAACCCGGATTAGCTGTCCCGCTCCGGACTTTATGTCCTCGGTGTTGTAGAGGAGGACGGGCTAGCTCCGCTTAGCTCCGTTAGCATGTTCCAGCAAATGGGCCAGTGTTATTAATGTTAGCCTCGTTAGCCGGGCTTCTGGTTAATTTATTTTTGTAGAAGTAGCAGGTTAGCCCGGGAGCTAACTTATCTATATTTAACTCAGTTAGTTGCATGTTGGGTAGCTAACCCGTTATCATGTATCGCTGTGTTCACACCACACAGCTCGTTCCCGCAGCGAGCTGCTGCTGTGAAGCTTCAGTTGTTTTAGCTAACAGAGCTAACGTTAGCTGTTAGCTAGCGGGAGTCAGTTGTCTTTGTTTCCATCGGCAGCAGATGGTTTATGATGTGAGAGCGGATTAGCTCTGTTAGCTTAGTTAGCAGGTAGATCAGTGTTTTACTGTGAGTGTAGCAGATGCTACGCTAACAGATAACTCAGTAACACGGGTCTCAGATCAGTCGTTAGTGTATTAGTTTTATTTACTGTGTGACTGACATGCAGCTGTCAGTTTACTGACCTTCATCATCATCATTAATGAGCCTGGCAGGAGGGAACATCCGGGTCATTATGGCCCTCAGATCAGCGTGTGTCCTCTACCTGTTCATACTGTCAGGTGAGTTCACTGACTCTGGATCAGCTCTCACACACCTGTACAGCTTCAAACCATCAATCCATCGATTAGTCCATCGACAAAGACTGAGTGTAAACTAATAACTGATAATTGATTAATTGTTTCAGTTGTTTGTGAAAGTGCTTCTCTTTGTTTCACAGTAACCCCCCCCCCCCCCCCCCCCAATATCCTGTATGTCATTATAAAGCTGGGTGATGCTGTTGATCATTGCAGCTTGTGACATTTGTTATTGACTGTGTACAGACTCAGCTCCAAGCTTCAGTAACAAATCATATGTAGCATTAGCTTTTAGCCTGTTGTAGCTCCAGTGTTAGCAGAGACAGACAGGTGATGTCGGCTACTTGCTGTTTACCTCCTGTTGACCCTCTGCTGTCTTCCCAGGATGCATTGCTGCCTCTCAGAGGAACGACAATGTCTATGTATCAGGAATTTCTAATGGTGAGTTAACGACCACACTGATGACACATCAGGGACACAAACACCTGCAATCTGAAGCTAACAACACCTGTCTGTCTCTACCTGTCTGTACCTGTCTGTCTCTAATTGTTTGTCTGTCTCTACCTGTCTCTCTCTACCTGTCTGTCTTTCTCTACATGTCTCTACCTGTCTGTTCCTGTCTGTCTCTACTTGTCTTTCTCTACCTGTCTGTCTTTCTCTACCTGTCTGTCTGTCAGCCTGCAGTGACGTGGCCGAGCTCCTCAGGGCGTCCAGTGGTATCATCACCAGTCCTGGTTGGCCGTTCCAGTATCCGTCCAGACTGAACTGCAGCTGGAACATCAGAGCTCGACCTGGAGACACCATCACCATCAGGTAAAGCAGGTTGATACCATGGCAACAGCACAGGAAGCTGCTCCCAGGACATATATGGTCGTATCCTCACAGAATCAGGTTTTGACCGGACCTACTCCTCTGTAGTTTCCAGGACTTTGACCTGCAGGGTTCTCACCGCTGCTCCTCAGACTGGATGTCCATCAGTAGCTACAGGAGTCTGGACGGACTCCGGGTCTGTGGGTCCTCTCTGCCGCCGCCCTACATCTCCGCCCAGGACCACGTCTGGATCCACTTCCACTCTGATGACAGTCAGACAGGGAAAGGCTTCAGACTGTCCTATATCACCGGTGAGGGTTCAACAGATCCAGACCCTGATTCCTGAAACCTGAACAGATGAGGAGAGAGGTTTCCAGGTAACTAATCAGTACCTGATCTCACTTTGTTGTGCAGGTAAGCCGGAGGCGTCCAGCTGTGATGTGGACCAGTTCCACTGCTCCAACGGGAAGTGCATCCCGGACTGGTGGCGCTGTAACTCCATGGATGAGTGTGGAGACAACTCGGACGAGGAGCTGTGTGTGGACTCCCCCTTCTCCTTCCAGCCCTGCAGCCTGAACCAGTTCCCCTGCCTGTCCCGCTACACTCGCATCTACACCTGCCTGCCGCACAGCCTGCGCTGTGACGGCAGCATCGACTGCCAGGTAACACTTCGCCTGGACCTGACCCATTGACTCCCGGACCCAGATCAGATCAGATCAGAGTCAATCCTATGAACTCATCATGTAGCTCAGATCAACGCATTTACTGAGAGAGTCTGACACTGCAGAGGTCTAAGAACTGAGATGGACCAGGATCCAGTCGTAGTCCAGAGGGTTCAGAGTCTCAGGGTGGATCAGGTGTCAGAGAGTCTGAACACCTGTACCTGTCTCACAGGTCTCCTCCTGTCTGTTAACACTGTTTTCTCCAGGACCTCGGCGATGAGATCGACTGTGACGTTCCGACCTGTGGAGAGTGGCTGAGGAACTTCTACGGTTCCTTCAGTTCTCCAAACTACCCCGACTTCTACCCTCCAGGAAGTAACTGCACCTGGCTCATCGACACTGGAGACCACAGGAAGGTAACTCAACTTCCTGTTTCCTGTTCCCTCAGGCCCCAGCCACAACTCCCACTGACACTCACTAACTCCTCCCACCTCCTCCTGCAGGTCATCCTGAGGTTCACAGACTTTAAACTCGATGGGACCGGGTACGGGGACTACGTGAAGGTCTACGACGGTCTGGAGGAGAACCCTCGTCGTCTGCTCCGGGTCCTGACTGCCTTTGACTCCAGAGCACCGGTTGCTGTGGTGTCATCGTCCGGTCAGCTCCGAGTTCACTTCTACGCCGACAAGATCAACGCCGCCCGAGGCTTCAACGTCACCTACCAGGTGAGTTTCATTACCTGCCTGTCTTCTTAAGGTGGACAGATTCTAACCTCTCTCTGTGTTGTTAAGGTGGACAGATTCTGTCTAACCTGTCTCTCTGTTAAGGTGGACACATTCTGTCTAACCTCTGTCTGTGTTGTTAAGGTGGATGGGTTCTGCCTTCCCTGGGAGGTTCCTTGTGGGGGGGAACTGGGGCTGTTTCACTGAGCAGCAGCGCTGTGATGGGTACTGGCACTGTCCCAACGGTCGGGACGAGCTGAACTGTTCTTCGTGTCAGGAGGACGAGTTCCCTTGTTCCAGGAACGGAGCGTGTTACCCTCGATCAGACCGCTGCAACTACCAGAACCGCTGCCCCAACGGGTCAGACGAGAAGAACTGCTTCTTCTGCCAGCCGGGGAACTTCCACTGCAAGGTACCGATCAGACCAGAGACCAGAGACCAGTCTGAGTCTGCGCAGAGTAATCTCAGTCTGACCTTTGACCTTTGCAGAATAACCGCTGTGTGTTTGAGTCGTGGGTGTGCGACGCTCAGGATGACTGTGGTGACGGCAGCGACGAGGAGAGCTGTCCGGTCATCGTCCCCACCAGAGTCATCACCGCCGCCGTCATCGGCAGCCTGATCTGTGGCCTCCTGCTTGTCATCGCCCTTGGCTGCACCTGTAAACTCTACTCACTGCGCATGTTCGAGCGCAGGTGAGCACACCCTGTTTGCTCTACACCTCACCGCCTCTTCTGTTTGGTTACTGAATGTCGGTGAGTCGAGCTCTTTGATTGGTCGTTTCAGGTCTTTTGAGACACAGCTGTCCAGAGTGGAAGCGGAGCTGCTGAGGAGGGAAGCCCCACCCTCTTATGGTCAGCTGATCGCCCAGGGACTGATCCCACCTGTGGAGGATTTCCCAGTGTGCTCTGGGAGCCAGGTACAGATACACCCTGTCTCGCTGCAGAGTTAAAGGACCACACCACTGATTTTAATATTTAAACCAAATGTTGAAACCTGCAGTTGCTGCCTGGTTTTAATTGGTGTAATTAAAATGTTCAGGTGATCAGAGCCACCACACACCTGACCTCATAAAACAACCTTTACTTCTAGGACTAGTTTAAATGTGGAGGTATACCTTTCCTCTGTGCAGGACAGATGTTCCACAGCAGGACCCTCTGATCAGATCCTCTGCTCAGACACAAACAAATCAGGAAGGTTTGTAGATTCGTTCACTGCCTCAGACTGCTACACCTGCAGCTGCACCACCTGCACCTGGAGGACACCGTCCTGTCCACAGGGTGGCGTCAGAGAGAGGTGTCCTTCAGGGAGTAAACCTCAGAGTAGAAACTGTATCTGATGATTTTATTTTTCCTCTCTCTGTCTGTCCTCAGGCATCTGTCCTGGAAAATCTCCGCCTGGCTGTTCGCTCTCAGCTCGGCTTCACCTCTCTCAGACTCCCGTCCTCCAGTCGTCATAGCAACCTGTGGCGCCGGCTCTTCACCTTCTCGCGGTCTCGGCGGTCGGGTTCTTTGGCTCTGGTCTCTGCTGATCTGGAGGACAGCGCCGGCACCGGGAGCACCGGGAGTTCTGGTTCAGACCTGCTGTCTCCGGACTCGGATGATACGGACACGGAGGGCGAGCGAGGGAGGGAGCGAGGCGTGGGCGCGGTGGGCGGGCCCGTCGCCCCCCTCCCTCATAAAACCCCGCCCCCCGCTGCTGTCGAGGCTGTAGTATCCGTGACGACGTCAGCAGCCCCTGCAACTCCGGCACCGGGCCGAGATCGATGCCACGACCGGCCCAGAGAGGCCGTGTCCCTCTCCGGTCCCATCACCATGGCAGCGTCCAACCCAGACCCCGAGTGTCACGGCGACGCCTCAGAGCTCCAGGCCCCGCCCACCTCCGCACTGCACCGTCTGGCCCAGAACCTGCACCGTTTAGCCAGGAACCTGACCAGAGCCAGTCAGAACCAGCAGAACCAGATCTGGACCAATCACAGCCCGCTCCGCCAGCTGGAGACAGGAAGAGGCGGGCCCGACACCATTGAGCGCCACGGGAGCAGAGAAGAAGAAGAAGACGTGGAGCTCCTGATCCCTGTGTCTGACTCTGACTCCTCCTCCTCCTCATTGGTCAGCGATGTCCAACAACCGCTCCTGGAGCCACACCCCTCTTCCACTGCAGGCCATGCCCCTCGTCATCACCGAGGAAACGGCGGTCGCGGAGGGCGGGACGGCCCCTGCGAACACTGCGGAATGGTCCACACGGCGCAGATCCCTGACATCTGTTTGGAGGCCACGGGCAAGACGGAGAGCAGCGACGACGAGCTGCTGCTGCTCTGCTAACAGGCTATCCTGCAGGGCTAACATGCTAACACAACCAATACCACCCCCACCCAACAGTTAAAGTTAGCTAACGTGCTAACTGACACACTACCAATACCACCCCCACCCAACAGCTAAAGTTAGCTAACGTGCTAACTGACACACTACCAATACCACTCCACCCAACAGCTAAAGTTAGCTAACATGCTAACTGACACACTACCAATACCACCCCACCCAACAGCTAAAGATAGCTAACATGCTAACTGACACACTACCAATACCACCCCCACCCAACAGCTAAAGTTAGCTAACATGCTAACTGACACACTACCAATACCACCCCCACCCAACAGCTAAAGTTAGCTAACATGCTAACTGACACACTAACACTACCAATACCACCCCCACCCAACAGTTAAAGTTAGCTAACGTGCTAACTGACACACTACCAATACCACTCCACCCAACAGCTAAAGTTAGCTAACATGCTAACTGACACACTACCAATACCACCTCCACCCAATGTAGCCAAAGAAGCAACATGCTAACTGGACCTGGCTAATACTGCTAACACTTCCCTCCTAAACCCACAGTATCAACATGATAACTTTGGATCAATATGCAACATTACCTTGTCCTCACATTTCAAATGTTACACAGCTAGCCACAAGCAATACTCAGACTGGACGCTGCCAGTAACTAACACCTACATGTTAGTTGTTGCGTTTCACCCGCAGTGATTTAAGAGATTCATCCAACCAATCAGAGACTGAGGGGAGTGATGTCACTGATTGGATTCTGATGTTGCCAGATAACTCCTTTGCTGCTGCTCCCGTCCATCCGCTAAAAAGGCCCCCTCGCCAGCAGGCTTGATGCCCTGCTCAGAGGCAACTTCCCTGAACACTGACCCTCCTGCACGACTGTAAACTTATCCTGACAGAACAAACTGAAGGTTCCTCCATTGATAAACTCTGAATTGTGGATGTGTTGAGTCCCAGTCCAGTGCTGCATAATTTTAAATGGTCCCCGCCCCTGCTGGGTCTGTTACAGGAAGTGATGAGAGGGACGAGGGTCATGACCAGTAGAAGTAGCCACAGATAACTGTTCATCAAAGATTTTTCTTCTGGAGCTTTCAGTCGCTTTCAGCACCTGGAGAGATCAGTGACCCACCTGTCCTCTGTCCTCACCTGTCACCTGTAAACCTGCGATATATAAACATCACACTCTTTAGATGATCGTTCAGTTTCCTGTGAAGCTTGGTAAAATCAGACTGTGAAATATGAGCCATAGAGTGTGAGGTCATTATGGCACCATACCCAGCTCCACATCACCTTCCCAAGTTGACGGGTCCTCACCTGGTTTTGATCAGCATCAATCATGATGATCCAGTTTAGGTTGATGTGTCGAATGAAGCACAACATCAGAATCACAGGTCACAGCCATCTGAGCTGCCTCCACCACCTGACCCTCTGACCTCACCCTCTCACCCGCTGCACCTGGAGACCTCTTGCCAGTTTGTCCCTGCTGCCTTGCAGGTGGCTGTGATCTTGAGCATGGTTCAGAACCCTGTTCATGTTTAATGTTCTCTACTTGTTGAGTCTTCAGACCCCAAGTCTCTAGAAGGGAAGACCAGTCCTGGACTGCTGTCAGAGCAGGTCCAGAGGGATCCAGAGATCCGATGATCTGATGATCACAGTAACTCCAGATTTGTTCCTCTCAAATCTCAGATATGATAAAAGTCTTTCTGGTGTTCCGGTGGGTCAAAGGTGTTTACATTTATTATTCAATATAATGAGTCAGACTGTGGAGGAGTGATGGATCAGAATCAGACCAACAGGATCTGATGCTCTCCTCCTCCCCTCAGACTGTAGCTTTCATCCAAACTGACCCGCTCTGTATTTATGATCTTGTTATGTTTTTGGTACTCAGATCTCAGCTGACCGTGAGTGTGACTGTGTATATTTATTATTATTAATATGACGTGTTAATTTGTTGTGTAGCTGTTTTTCTGACCTGCAAAGGATTCCAGTTGTTTGGTGTTAGTTTTTCTTTGAGTCTCAAAGTTAAACCTGTTAAACTGCACTAAAGATTAAAGGTTCACATTTCACCTGTCGCCTCTTCTTCACCTTCTGTCCGCTAACATTCAAACCACAACCTGACAGGAAGTGCTTTCCAGAGTCTGGAGGAGATGTGCTGCCTCTGCTGGTCAGACTGAACACTACAAACACCACCTGCTGTGTTTTCTCAAGCTGAGGCCCGGACCCTCTGAAGGACACTTCAGCCTGGTGAGATTTAATAAATTTCACTCACTGAGTTTCCTTTTGCTCAGAATTGCTTTGTCAAATCACTTCAATCAAATTGGTTGTTTGTTGTGGAAGCGCCAATTAACGCTCTGTCAAATGAACAAAGATAAAATCACTGAGCCGGTTGAAAACACATTTACAATTTTTGTTGTGTAATTAACTGGCTATTAATCCTATTAAGTCAAATTTAAATTGTTCCAAAGTCAAAAAGGAACCCATAGAGAGAGGATGAGTTCAACTGACGCCAGCTCCTCCTGGACACACTGAAGAACTAGGATCTGTGGTTCCTTCAGTCTTTGTGTCTTATTCCGATACCAATAGAACTCAATAGAACCCAGTCTTATTAGCAAATCCCGTAGAACTTACAAAGCTGGAATCTTGTTAGTGATGTGAGAAGAACCTCAGAACCAGAGTTATGTCACAGATAACCTTAAAGAACTGATTCATGTCAGTGGAATTGAAGCTTGTTTTCAGGAGTCATCAGTGACACTGGCTCTAACCTTATAGAACTGGATATATCAGCCCCACTTAATACAAGGCGTGATAAGTGACACCAGTAGAACTTTTTTACCAATTGAACTCACAGAACAGATCTCCAGGAGAACCGCTGAGTGTTGAGAATCTTTTTTATTTTTCAGGTGTTCTCATGTTCTTTACATTTTTCTTCACAGTTGATGCTTTTTTTTCTAATCATTTCATTGTTCCATGCAAAACAAAAGAACCAGACTCCATGTTCCCAAGGCCCATGGAAACCATCAGGTGACTGGAGTCTATTGTTTCACATGACCCAGAGGAGCTGCTGCATTGGCCGGCAGCTGGAGGTCACATGTCCTCTCCTGTCCTTTCCTTTCCCAGCATCCTTTGCTGCACTGCCCCACCCTCATTTTCTAGGTCACTGTCTGGGGTGGAGCCCTCTTACTCCGTGACATCATCATGACACTGTTACATTAAGTGGCTGATGTCATCATGCAGCATGCAACAGCAAAGGAGGATCATGGGATCTCTTTTAGGCCCCGCCCGCAGCAACTCATCCTCCTCCCTCAGCCTGCTACTATGACGGTAGTCAGTCCCACCTCCTGATGCTACGACTTTGTGCCCCTCTGTTTCTTTATTGGTCACGGGGCCAAGGCAGGGTCCACCAATGACGTGGCTGGAAACAGTTTGAACCAGCCAATCACTATGTTGGACAGGTCCAGGTCATCCAATAGATCTGAGAGCGCGCCCATGAAGGATTTATGATCCATCCGCCGTAGTCTCCCAGACGATGATCTACAGACAGACAGGAAGGTTAGGACGAAGGTTTGAAGAACCTGAACGAACGCCTGATCAGCTGAGGAAGACTGGTGACTCTGTCAAAAGCTACAGGATGAACATTAAATGGACTTGCTCCACAACCGACAGAACATCTAGAAGAGAAATATAGCTACGGTTCCTGGCAGGAGCAGCAATCTATTAACAGTAGTACTGTTTGTATTACTCAGTACTTTTCCCCAGGATTCTCTCAAACTGCAGCTGTTGTTGATAAAGAGGATCAAGTGTTTTTCTCGCCAGACGAGTTCTTCTCTTCAACACACACTTCTCGTTATCCATCAGATACACCTTCACATACGGAGCTACACAACACACACACACACGTTATCAACACACACTTTGTCAACAACACACACATTTTATCAATACACACGTTATCAACAACACACACATTTTATCAACACACACTTTATCAACAACACACACATTTTATCAACACACACGTTATCCACAACACACGTTATTAACAACACACGACACTGATTAAATCTGCTGTTTATGGTTCATCTCAAGTGTGTAGTACAACAGTACAGTATTAGTACAGTGTAGTATTTTCACCTGGAGTGTTCTTGTTTCCTTGTTTACCCACAAGCCCCCGGGCTCGAATCACCTCCACGTCCAGACGCTCCTTCCTGTACACCATCCCGATCTGGATGTCACCTGATCAACAAACAGCCAATCAGAGGAGCCCATGTTAAATGATGTCACAGATACATTTAAGTATTATATTTTTCTGAATGTAAACAAACTAATATCTAAATCAAAGATTAAAAGGAGGAGCAACAGATTAAAAAGTGGAGCGACAGATTAAAAGGAGTGACAGATTAAAAGGAGGAGTGACAGATTAAAAGGAGGAGCGACAGATCAGCAGAGCCCCACAGACTGCTGAGGAGTGACAGATCAAAAGGAGTGACAGATCAAAGCGCGGAGCCCCACAGAGATCAGCCGAGTGATGACAGATCAGTTGATATTTCATGATCAGTGCCGATGAACAGATCAGTGCTTTTATTTCACAGATCAGCGATGATGGACAGATCAGTGCTGAGTGAGCCACAGACTGCGTGGACACAGATCAGTGCTGAGTTGACAGACAAAAGCAGAGTGACAGTGATCAAAAAGGAGGACACAGTGATTAAAAAGTGGGAGTTTAATAGATTAGTATGATGGAGTTAAATAGATTGAAAAGGAGTGGTTTCACAGATCAGAGTCCGTTAGATGATGTCACAGACACAGTATTTTCTGGAATGTAAACAACTAATATCTAAATCTCAATGTATGAAGATAAACATTAATGTAACTATAAACATTAATATATAGAAGCATTTTATGCAAATATTAATAAAAACCAATGTGTTGAATAATTATTTATATTTTAATATAGTTTGATTGGTCACACCATGGGGGGGCGGCTAACGCCTGTCATTCAGCCAGCTGGGCGGCCTAATCTCCAGGAAGGCCGGTGAACTGCTGGTCTGACGCCGTTTGACTCCGGAAAAATCAGACTGACGTGATGGAGAGAAAAATAAAATTAATTAATACTGTAAATAACAGAGAGAAAAATAAAGACAAATGACCAGACGTCTGACAGCAGAGTAAAAAAGAAATGAATGAAAAAGGACCAGAGAAGAGTGACATAGATTAAAAAGAGGAGTGACAGATTAAAAAGAGGAGCGACAGATTAAAAAGAGGAGTGACAGATTGAAAGGAGGAGTGACAGAATAAGGAGTAACAGATTAAAAGGAGGAGTGATTCATACGCTCCAGGTTTGGGGTCCTCGGCATCCGATCTCGACTGCTGTCGGGTGAAACGAGCTTAACTGGATGATAAAACCAGTTTCACGCCCTTCTGGACAGGAAGTCTCACCACCTTCTTCTTCTTCTCTCCTCTGGATGGAGAAATGAGGAGACAAAGAGAGAAGAGGGTTTGAATATCGCCCATCAACACTGAGTACCTGCAGTATTTCATCCCGGTTTTCAGGGACAGTCTCAGTTCTTCTGATTGTTGGTGTCATTCTGTTTTATTTACTCAGTGTCAGATTTTTAGTTTTGGACAAACTGTTTAATCAAACTCCTCTGTCCTGACAACGCTGACCTGCACTTGGCTGGTTGATTGATTGATTGATTGATCACATTAGGAACATTGAACTCTCTGATGAATGAGGCGTTTGGTATTTTTGGAGTTGTTGGTTTTATCTGTCGCTAGATGTACTCACAAACTGGGACTGACCTCGCTGAGCTGGGAGGCGCCTGACTTCTTTCTTTTCCCAGTCCAACCATTCCCATCTTGCTCCAAACTTGATGCCTCTTCCGTCGCCGCCATCGCTGCCGCTTTCCCAGCGAACAGATTTCACCGCCGACGCTCGACGACTTTGTGAGAGGAGCTCCAGCCATCACCCCCGCCCTGCAGGAGGAGAGAGGAACAACCACACCTGTCAGTCATCTGAGGGGGAGGGACATAAACACACACTGTCACTCATTTAAGAGGGAGGGGTCGCATCGGCACAGAGGAAGTGGGTGGAGTCATGCTGTTGCTATGATGGGCGATCAGTCGCAGTCGTCGGTCGGTTTCTTACTTTGGTGGCTCCGGCTGCTCCTCCTCTCCCTCCTCTACTGATTCACTCTTCTGCAGCGAGGCCCCACCCTCTGCCACTGCTCCCTCTGATCCCGCCCCCAACTCCACTGATTGGCCATCGGCCTCCGCCCGACTGTCCCAGCCAATGAGAGGGGAGAACAGGAGCATGCAGACAGAAACATGCAGAATGAAGAGGAGTTATTCATGCTAACATGCTAACTTAAAGAAACATGCTAACATATGCAGCATGCTGAGATAACATGCTAATTTAAACAGGAAATGATTAACAACATGCTGACATCATTAACATGAGTCAACATGTTTACAGGGACAGGAAATGATGTCATCAGTGAGGGGACAGAGATAGAGGTGTGAACGAAGACGAAGTGAGGACGTGGAGGTTAAATTATTTGGGTCTTAACCAGGAGGCAACAACAGTTTCCTCTGATGACACCATGAGGATTTATCTGTAAGGTGGTCACTGTGGGGACCAGGACTGAATCAGGACTGAATCAGGACTGGACCAGGACTGGGACTGGTGCAGCTAAAACCAGAGAAACTCAGAGAAGTTGCTCTGTGATTGGTTCCTTCTCTCACCTGATTCTTCGAACAGGTCGAGTGTCTGAGGCGTTGGACATGGCCGACACGTCACTGACGTCACTGTCTGATGATTTAAAGGACACGCTGTCCCTCATCTGGACACACAGAGGACAGGTGAGCAGGTGTGTGACATCATCAGTGATGTGTGTACAGTGTTATTTAATATGATGATAAAATATTTCAGTCTCACCTTTGACGGATCCTTCATCACACCTGCAGAGACAGGAGAGCACAGTTAGTTCATTACATCATTCTGATGTCATAGCTGTGGTGGTCAGACTCAGGTGATGTCATCGTGTCGGACAGTGATGTCACTGAATCCCGCTGTGAAGTATTTAAATATATTTCAAAGTTTGTCTTTGGTCGTGTTTCTGTCCTGACTTAATAATGACATCATCACTGACATCACAGAGCGTGGTGAGCAAACAGGAAGAGCAACATGAAATTCAAATTCATTCATCCAACCAATCACAGAGCAGATCTTCGTCTCATGTTTGAGCTTCACATTCAGATGATTTACATCTGCTGACGAGATGAAAACAGACGAACAGAGAGAAAATCTGAAAGAGATGAAGACAGGATCTTTACCTTCTCTGCTCAGCGGCAACACCTCCCCTTCACACCACAACGATCGATGGATGGACGGATGGATGGACAGATGGACAGATGGATGGAGGATGGACGGATGGATGGTGGATGGAGGATGGACAAATGGACGGATGGATGGAGGATGGACAGATGGATGGATGGACAGACAGAGGATGGATGGATGGATGGATGGATAAATGGATGGACAGATGGATGGATTGGACGGATGGATGAACAGACGGAGGATGGATGGATGGACAGATGAATGGACGGACGGATAGATGGATGGAAAACAAAAGAAGAAATTTAACCAAACAAGAAATGATTCACTAAAACTTAAAATCACACCAACCAGGAGAGATGAAGGGATGAGTGGATGGAGGGATGGACAGATGGATGAATCAGTGAATGGATTAGGGCTGGGTGTCAAACATTAATATAATTCATCAAACAGAAATCTGCAGACATAAAATATCTGCTGTTATCCTGACCGTGTAATAGATCATTTAAATCAGCTCAGAGAAGCTTCATTTATTCATCATCAGATGAACCTCAGGTTTCTGAATCTGTTCTTTATTTAAATTTGCTTAATCTTGGTTACATCATATATCTCATCATCTCTATGCAGATGATGCTCAGTTTTATCTTCCTGTCAAAAAAATCAATTCTTACAGCTCCTGTGTCTAATTTTTGTAAAAATCCACCTCATCAGCTAAAACACATTTTTAACTGTCCTTTACAACACTGAATTATTTTATTACTTTATATAGTTTTAGTTTTTTAAGTTTGTTCCTGTCACTCAGATCTTTTAGTTAAACTCTCTGTAAATTGAATATATAAAATAAAATAAGTTAATAGATTTTATTTATTGCACCCAGCCCTGGGATTCATTGTTGGAAAAACTCAAACCGACAGGAACTGATTCACAAACACTTGAGGTGACAGACCAAGAGAGAGAGGAGTGGATGAATGAGTGGATGAACAGATGAACAGACAGAAGGATGGATGTGTGACTAAATAAACCTGCTGCATTTCTTCTAATAAAAATCTCATCACTAACTCAGGTGACCAAAAGTCTAGGGGATACCTGTCTGCAGGTGGGTGTGGCTAACAGGTGGTACATTACCATTGGCTGTTTTCTTTTGCTGGTCCTCCCATGTGACCTCTACATCATGGCAGACAGAGAGAGGTCATTGGTCAGACAAAGGCAGCGCTCTGAACACTCAACCGTTCAAGTGATCCACCTGATCCCAGAACTCATCATAAACACCTCAATAACACCTGATCAGTTAACGACCTGACAGGGATCACCTGAATGCACCATCACATCCACCTGAGACTGACTTGCCTTTTCTGGTTCCTCCAGGTGTTGCTGAACGTCTGTCTGGCTCTGACATGGACAGGTGTGATGACATCAGCATGATGTAACAAAGATGAACACATGAATGAAAAGTGATGACGGAGACTGAGACATCTAAATCTGATCTGATCTACAGGTCTACACTGACTGGTCTATTGCTACAGACGCATCAAACCTGTGATGTACACACCTGGAGTCTGTGGGGGCGGGGCTGGTGACGGAGCAGGGGAGGGGGCTGGGGTAGGAGTTTGAGCAGGTGCAGGAGACGGGGCTGGTTCAGGAGGTGGCTGTGATTGGACTCCAGGAGCAGGGGGTGGGGCTGGAGCAGGTGCAGGAGCTGGGGGCAGGGTTGGAGCAGGTGCAGGAACTGGAGCAGGTGCAGGAGCTGGGGGCAGAACACAGAGGCAAGGCTAGGGGTGGGGCTAGAGCTATTGGGAGCGCCATTGGGTTGGTGCTGCAGATGTTGCAAGCTGAGACAGATGGAAGTGCAGGTGGGTGTGGACCGTGTGTGTGTGTGTGTGTTTGTGTACTGACTGGTGATGCGGACAGCCTTGTCGTCGCGGTAATCCTCAAGGTCTGGTTCATCGATGTCGGCCAGGAAGTTATACTCAGGGTCGTCTTCATCATCACACTCCTCTGACAGAGACACACACACTGTAACACACACTGTAACACACACTGTAACACACACACTGTAACACCCATCCTCACCGTCGTTGTCCATCTCTGAGCTCATCAGGCCTCTCAGCCAATCAGTCCACTCCCTGTCCTCGTGGGCGGAGCCAGAGTCGTACATGTCAGGTGTGATGTCAGGAGCTCGGAGCTCCGCCTCCAGCCGGCCCAGAGGGACGTCCCTCAGAGGACGCTTTGACCGGGTCCGGTACGCCATCAGACCCACCTCGTCCTCAGACTCTGACAGAGGCTGACCCCGACACAGGGGTGTTACTGATTAGATCTACTGATTGATTGATTGATTATCAGAGACAGACTAAAATATAAAAAATCTATAACCTGTTTCTAAAGATCTATAACCTGTTTCTAAAGGTCTATAATCTGTTTCTAATGATCCTTATTACTTGTTCTAAAGACCTATAACCTGTTTCTAAAGACCTATAATCTGCTCCTACAGCTCCTTCATACCTCCTCTGATGTCTCTGCTGCTCTGTATTACCCGACAGGTGTGTTCTCAGGTGTTGGTTACCTGGTATGGTTCCATACACACAGCCAGCTCTTCCTCCACAGCGTGAAGCTTCTCCAGGAAGGTGCTGTCAGTTGCTGCTTTGGGAGGCGGGGCTTTGGGAGGAGGGGGAGGGCCCATCGAGACGGACCGCACCCTCAAAGTCCTGGACCGGCTCCGAGAGGACTGAGGGGGGAGGGGTGGGGCAGCGGGAGTCTTTAATATTTAATTGTTGTCACAGGTGTACAGCTGTGATGTAGTTTCACATGTGTGAGTGTTTACCTGTCTGAGTTTTACCTGTCTGTATGTTACCTGCCAGGGGCTGCAGCTGTCCTCTTCCACTCTGCTCAGTCGACTTCCTCTGGGAGACGACGCCGTGCTCTCCATGTCGCTCTCCTGGAACGTCTGCACACACCAGTGATCAATAATCAATCAGCCAATAATCAGTCATCACTATGAAACCGCAGCCAATCAGAGAAGAGCCTCACGTCTTCAGCTGTCTCATCCTCGTCCTCCTCATCAGGACGATACTCTTCATCAGAGGAGTCTTCCTCAGCCAGAGGGATGTCCACGAACTGAGGAGCCTGAACACAAACACTCAGTCACACAGGTACAGAGGTAAACTCACCTTTACAGAGCTCCTCTCACGTGTACAGAGCTCCTCTCACCTGTTGTGTCTTGTTTGTTTGTTTTGACATATTTTATAATATTAAAAACTCTGTACACTGTTAAAAAAAAAAAGAAAAAGACAGGGATGTTTGACCTTTGACCTTTACCTTGTTGACATCACTGGTTTTCTTGATGGGAGATATGTTCCAGGCTGGAATCACCTGACAGAAGCTTTAGAGCAGTATTTTGCACCGCAATAACTCCAGAGCTGACCTGCTTATGTCTGGCTCAGTGAACAGGTGTTGGACATTGATCGAGGCCGGTAGTCGGGTGTTGGACAGGTGATCCCGGGTGTTAGTCAGGTGTTGGACAGGTGTTGGACAGGTGTTCAGATGGTCAGGTGTTGGGATGCAGGAGTGGGCGCGGACAGGTGTTGACAGGTGTTAGTCAGGTGTTGGACAGGTGTTGGGACAGGTGTTGGACAGGTGTTGGACAGGTGTTAGTCAGGTGTTGGACAGGTGTTGGGTGATTAGTCAGGTGTTGAACAGGTGTTAGTCATGGACAGGTGTTAGTCAGGTGTTGGACAGGTGTTGACAGGTGTTAGTCAGGTGTTAGTCAGGTGTTGGACAGGTGTTGGACAGTTGTTAGTCAGGTGTTGGACAGGTGTTGACAGGTGTGGTCAGGTGTTGACAGGTGTTGACAGGTGTTAGTCAGGTGCTGGACAGGGTGTTGGGCAGGGTGTTGACAGGTGTAACGGTCTCACCACCTTTCTCCACCACTTCTTTAAACTTGATCAGCCACGTTCCTGAGGAAAACAGAAACATGTCGCTCACGGAAACAGATCGGCTGACCTGAAATGTCAATGAGCTGTAACGCCATACCTGATCATTTTACATAAAGACCTCACAAATGGAGGGACGGGCTCTGTCCATTGCAGCCATCATGGCCACCATATCTGCGAAGATCACTTCCTGTAGGTCAGAGGTCAAATTTACTTCAGCAATATTTACTGACAACAACCAATCAAACAGTACTGTGTCCAGGTGTGACCACATGTGTGGAAGAACTCACGTGGATGATGTTTCTGACGTTCACTGTGGTCAGGTTGTGTTGTTTGGACTTGGTCTCCAGTGATTGGTCGAGCTGTCTGTCAATCTCCACCTCCACCCCTGCTGCCTCCTCTTCATCGCTCTCTGAGGCTCCGCCCCTCTGCTCCTCTTCCTCCTCAGTCAGTTTGCCCCTCCTCTTCCTCACCGCTCTCCTCCTCGCTGCCTTCACCTCCACCTGACTCTCCTCTGACAAACACACAGACCAGATCACGTCCCTGGTTCTGTTCTGATTCGGTTAGGGTTAGGGCTTTTATCTCACCAGTGTTTCACACTGACATCATCAATACATGATCAATCAGTCAGTTAATGAGCTCTCTGATTGGCTGACTGGAGTCTGATCACAGCTCGTTAAACAATCCCACCTCAGATCAATATCTGGAGCTTGTTAAGGTCCAGGACCTGGATCAGGAGCTTCAGGAAAAGTCGGTTGTTCCAGCTGTTATTTCTCAACAATTAATACCAATCAATAATCAATATTTCAGCTGATTCAGTAGCAGCTGAAACAGCTGATCTCAGATCTGAACTGAAACTTTATTTATAACTTCAGTCACTGACAAGTGATCAAACTTTATTGATCATTAAACACTGAATATGTTTAAAGGTCAAAGGCACCTCTTCTTCTTCTCTGCTTCATAACAAGCAGCTGATTGACGACAGTTTCTATTTGATTGATCTGATATTGATCGTTAAATCCACAGATTGATCTTTGTGAGTCTGAGCAGAGATCATCTGTTGTTCAGTCACAGGTGCATGATGGGTAAAACATACTTACCCATGGTGATGACCAGGCTCGAGTCGGTCGTATCTTCCTCCACCAGCAGGTAACCTTCCTCCTCCTCCTCAGCTCCGCCCCCTGCAGGAGCTGGAGACAGCAGCAAAGCATCATGGGAGAGAAGCTGAGGAGCAGGTGGAGTCAGTCTGAGGCTCCGGGTGGAGGTGGAGGTGGAAGAGGAGGAGGACGGCTGCGGTGTGGACGGGCTGAGTCTGAGGCGTTTGCGGACCGGGTTCATCGTGGAGAATCATGACCTCTGACCTCTGCAGACACATCAGATCAGTTCCCGATCACTGATCAATAACTGAGTATTATCAATGACGTCACGTGACTTCACTTTCAGGTCAAATTAAACATTTAAAGAGTTTTTATTGATTATTAATTCATCGATTGTCAGTCAATAATCAATAGCTGCAGCTCTAATGTTTTTATTTCTTCAGTCTCATGTTAATCAGTCTGATCGATTATCAGATCTGATCAAAGGTGTTGATTTCAGTTTGTAAATAAAGCCTGTTGTTGTTTGTTGTAAATAAAGTCAGTAGATTGAATTAGCGGCTAACTGCTGCTGTCGGTTCCCTCAGGTTTAAGCAGAACAGAGTCACCGTGTGTTCAGGCCGGTGAACCGGCTCCACAGTCCGGCATCAGGACCGCGTCTCTACCCGCTGTCCTGCGCCGCTAACATGCTAACAGCTAACAGGCTAACACGGTCCCAGCCCGCTAGCAGCTAACGTTAGAACGAGCTGGTCCAGGTCCCAGTCCGGGATTAATCCGGTCCGGCTCTCACTCTAACGGCCCCGGTAACGGTCACTTTAATCCGGTTAAACGTTGCCGCTCTGGTACAACACAGACTCACTTACCCGCCACAACGATCTGACGCCTGTGACGTCGGGAAGACTACATTTCCGGGTTTGCGTCATGACGTAATAGTGACGTTAGTAAGAACGGCGAAGTTACGGCGCGATTAAATAAGTAAACATCTGTGAGTTTTTCCCGATTTCTCTTTCAAAATGATTTGATTTTGACTGAAGCTCCTGTTTCCGGTTTCTGAGAGAAAAAGTTCACTGAAAATCTGTAACAAACAGTTTGATAGAAAACTCAGTTTCTGATGATGAACTTCACCATGATGAGCAGAATCAGACTGAAGACAGATCTTCTCTGCAGCAGTGAACGGTTCATTGGACTCTGAGCTGTTGTAAGGTTTATAACATCAGGTTTTATGAGGATTTATCCCCCCCCCCCCCAAAAAAAAAATAAATAAATAAAAAAATCAAACACTCGGAGTTAAATTCAAATTATTTATTCAAACATTCAATTAAAATCTCAGCCTGATCAGACCTGCTGTTCTGACCCGGACCACCTGTCACACCTGACAGGTGTGCTTCCACTCGTGAAGTCAGCGGGTCTCGGTCCTCCTGGCTCCGGGACTCAGAGCCTTCAGAGCAGCCGCAGGTCTCTTCAGCTCCTTCATCACCTGCAGACCGAGAGCTTTAACGGGCCGCAGACAGACCCGGGACCTAGCGGGACCAGGACCGGGACGCGGGGGACGAGGTGGTTCCGTCGGATCCCCGGTGTCTGTGACCGTCACGGTCACCGGTGTGTTCCGGTGAAACAGAGACTCCCGTCGGCGCGTGCACGGGCTCGCGGCCAGCACGGCACGGAAGCCGTAGGACGTGGTCACCTTCTCCACGTGTGGCAGCGACATGGCCGCGCGCGTCGTCAGGTCCGTGTCCGCGTCCGCAGACTCTGCCGCTGCCGCGGTGGCGCGGCGGGGAGTCATGATCCGCGGCGGCAGCCGGAGCGGAAACCGGGGCGAGGCCGTGGGACTGAGCCGGATCTCAGGAGGACTCCGTCCCGGACTGTCGTCGTCAGGGTCGGACAGCAGTCTGGTCCGGTCCGGGGAGCTCCGGAGAGGCCGCGGGGACAGGACACGGAGCGGACTGCGGGACGGAATGAGGAAGTCCGGGATCCGCTCCGGGGTCAGGACCAGACTCCGCAGAGAAGATCCAGATTTAACGGCCGACATGATTCCTGAGGCTGCAGAGACAAGAGGGGCCAGTTTAGACCTGAAGCAGGCTGATCTGGATCAGGCTTGAGTCAGGTTCTGTCTGCAGGTCTGATATGAACCACTTGAGTCAGACCAGATCCTGGACTGTTCTGAGTCAGTCTGATCCAGATCAGAGAAGTCTATGTACCTGGGTGTGAGTCTCACCTGGTCTGAAGCAGGTCTGAGTCTGAGCTGGTTTATATCAGCAGCAGCAGGTGGATCCAATCAGACTCATCAGAGCCCAGACCAGGACCTGGTTTACACTGAAACATCTCACTGACTGACATCATTGATTGATGATGTGATTGATGTGATCAGATTGACCCTGTGTCACTGATCAGCTGTTAAACCGTCACCTGGGCCTGAATCAGACAGGTGACCACCCCCCCACCCCCCAGTGAGACACAGAGAACAGCCTGAAACAAACATCAGTTTTTATATGAAGAATTCATGGACATGTTGAGAACAGACGAGGAGCTTTTACTGCAGTGGGACAAACAGGAAGGAGCTGCTAAAAACAGCAGGAAGTCAGGATCCTCCACAATAAGAGTTCAATCCCCCCCCCCGAAAAAAACAAAAAAACAAAAACAGGAGTCCCCACAAACAACCACACTCCTCATCTTCATCCTCATCGTCGTCGTGTTCCCGTGTTAAAATCAGAGTTCGTGGCTTCCTCATCCCAGTGCATCATGGGAGTTAAGCCATACAGTGACCTTTGACCTGGTCAGTCCTTGTCTCCGTGGAATCAGTCTCAACGTGTAAAGTCAGTCCACCACATGGGTTAAAGTCCGCGGCGTCTCGGAGCCCCGCCCCTCCTGCGGCAGTCAGTGCGTGTCATCAGGAGGGGGCGGGGCCTCTTCCAGTAATCAGAGCAGCTGATTGGCCGGCGGTCTCTGTGGCGGCTGGCGTGCGATTGGTCAGAGTCCATCAGTCGCTATCGGAGCCGACGGCCGACGAGCCTTTCCTCTTCCTCTTTGGAGCTTTGGGCTTCGAGTCCTCCTCCTCCTGAAACAGGAAGAAAAACCACATCAGACCCGGATCAGGTTTCAGACAGGGATTGAACCCGCGGCATGGGCGGTACGTACCGAGGCGCTGCTGGAGGCGCTCTCCTCCTCGTTGTTGGTGGGCGGAGCCGCTCCCTTCCTGGAGCGCGGAGACGAGGCCGGAGCTTTACGACGAGACTTGGGAGGTTTGGACTGAGAGTCCTCGTACTCCTCAGCCAGAGCAAACAGGTCACTGAACCTGCAGGAGGAGGAAGTGATGTCATCAGCACCTGTCAGCTGTCAGCTGTGTGTGTGTGTGTGTGTGTGTGTGTGTGTGTGTGTATGGACCTCATCTTGTGAGCCTCATCACAGCTGGCCTGAACGTGTTGCAGAGCCTGAAGGATCGGAGTCTGAGTGAAGACTGACAGAGACAAAACCAATCAATCACAGATACATCATCAATAACCAATCAATACCTGTGTGTGTGTGTGTGTGTGCGTACAGTTGTTCTTGGTGTTGCTCAGACTCAGTCTCAGGTTGTCCATGTGCTCCAGGATCTGTTCCAGGGTCAGCTGAGCCAGTTTACTGCTGGAGCTACGAAGACTGAGACACAGAGGACAGGTTAATACGGACTCACCTGAGCCAGGTGTCCTCACCTGTCTCTGTGTCCTCACCTGTCTCTGTCCTCACCTGTCTCTGTGTCCTCACCTGTCTCTGTGAGTCTCTGTGAGTCTTTGAGGCCTGACCTCTGTCTCTGTGAGTCTTTGAGTCCTCACCTCTGTCTCTTGCGGGGCTGGTTGTTGTTCTTGATCAGCTGGGCCTTGATGTGTTCTCCCAGCGTGTCGTCGTATTTGGACGCCCAGTGTCTCAGGATGCTGGTGGTGAACTGGTCCTCAGGGTGACAGGGTCGACTCAGGACCATCTTCACCATCTCCTCACTGGGCCTGACACACACACACACACACACAGTTAACGTCACACACTCTGTGGTGTGTAGAAACCTGTCCTCAGAGTGTTTGTTGTCGTACTTCTCTCTGCGGAGCTGCAGCAGCAGACAGGATAAGGCCTCTGGATGCTCTGAAAACACAAAGACACACAGAGTCACAAAGACCTGTCTGAGTCTGAGTCAGGATCGGGATCAGGGTCCTGAGGGGTCACCTTTGTATTTGAGGTGCTGCAGGATGGGGATGATGGTCTCCAGAGGGATGCTGTGAGCCAGGAACAGCTGCCAGGTGCTGTACTGCTCGAAGGTCTCCCAGTCCAGAGACTGGACTGTGGGAACAAGGAGAGGGTTCAGTTAGCTGCAGTTCAAGACCATTACAGACCACTACAGTCCAACTACAGAACCACAGATGTGCGAGACTCACTGAGGATGTTGAGCACAGAGTCCTTCCTGAACATCACCAGGTTGCCCATCATCACATGACACATCAGCTCCTGTAACTACACACACACACAAACACACACAAAGGATTATTTATTATGAGGTCACATGATGTCATCGTTTCCTGTCATAACTGATTGGTGTTTGATGAACCTGAAGACAACACTCTGATTCCTGTGAACCCAACATTCCCATGATGCATTAGGACAGTCTCAGTTTATTAATCTATCAGAGTATTGATCAGCTGATCAGGCGATCAGTTACCTGTGTGGAGTCGATGACTGCGACGATCATGTTGAGCAGCTCGCCGCTTCTCAACGTCTCATCTGGAAACTGAAGGAGAACTCAGGTGAGTTCAAGAGGTGAGAGAGTGTGTGCATGTGTGAAAGTGTGTGAGTGTGTGTACCTAGGGCTGAGTACCAAACTTTGGTTCTTTTATGGCACCGACCAAAATGCTTCAATACTACCTGATATCGAAAGACACTTTGTTTTTCGGTGCCAAGTTTCGACACCGAGGAGTTAATGACATGATGAAGATCTGATGATGCTGCAGGTGATTGGCTGTAAAGTTACACATGGTAGAGACATGCAGGACGAATACTGACGTGGTTACGCCCACAGACGGAGTTCACGTGAATCTGTGTGGTGAACTACAGTGTGTGTGTGTGTGTGCGCAACCAAGGTCAAAAGTGTGTCTCCATTTTAGTAAGATTGATGCCAATAGTGCACAATACAATATTTGCAAAAAGGACATTGTTGCCAAGGCAACACGGTCAATCTGATGAAGCATTTGAACGAGCAGAGAATCGGTTCAGGAGCAGGAAGTTGCTCTGTGTTCAGCTGCAGGAGGATTTAAAGGTCCTCAGTCTGCAGCAGTGAACATCACTGACGGTCACTGAAAATTATTTGTTGTATATTTTTTATGTCCTCCGTAGATGGGGGGGGGGAGGGCGAGCTGCAGAACTCGGGGAATCTCTCTCTGAGCATCGATCGAAGCTCTCGGTCCAACTTTGGATTATCAAACAACGGAGCGAGGTGACTGAGAGAGAGAGATCAATAACCTCTGATCAATAACCTCTGATCAGTAATCAATACATTAGAGACTTAGTGAACAGTGTGTGTTTCTTACGCCAGCACTCTCTTCTCCATGATGAAGGTGAGCGAGTTGAAGACGCCCTGACGCACCTGAGACTCCAATGGAGGAAAGAAGTGAGGGATGATCTGAGGAGGAGGAGGAGGAGAAGGAAAATGATTTAATTCTCTCATTGTTGAATTATTTTGTGTGTTACTGTGTGTGTGTGTGTGTGTTACTGTGTGTGTGTGTGTGTACTGTGTGTGTGTTACCCGGCACATGAAGTCGAGCAGTGTAGCAGTGATGGCAGGATGAGGCTTCATGGAGTGATGCATCACCAGGATTGCAGGTTCTGACACAGACAACAGAGACGGCCTTTAACCTCTGACCGTGTGTGTGTGTGTGTGTGTGTGTGTGTGTGTGTGTGTGTGTGTGTCACCTATGTTCATGATGCTGTCTTTCTCTGGGTTGAAGAACAGCCAATCATAGAACAGAGCCAGCTTGGCGTTGGAAGCGGCCACATTAGACTGAAGAGATACCAGGTCATTGATCGATTAGTTATTGATTTTAATTGATTCCAGCCTTCAGATTGACCATCTGAGGCCCCGCCCCCTTACCGTGCAGGTGGTGAGCAGCCAGCCAATGATGGCCCAGCGAGGCAGGATGTCAGAGCTCAGCACCTCATTGGACGGATGGACCACTCCACAGATGTAGCGAATCAGATCGCAGCGCAGCGACTGGCTCTCCGCTGTGGACAGGTACTGTCTCTGGAACCAGTCCTGATACCGCTTCTGCTGCCCGAAACGCACCTGAGGAGACAGGTGGGACACAGATGAGCAGACACGTGAGGACAGAAACAGGATGATTGTGTTTTGATGTAGAATCAGTCTGAAAAATCACCGATCAATCATTAATCAATAAAGTAGACTGATCAATATAAACAGCGATCATGCAGCAGATGCACTGTTGACCACATCAGACTGCAGGGTCTGCTGGACCCGGGTGGACCCTAACACTCTGATGTGGTCTGATGTGGACTCTGGTCTTTACCCTGGAGGTCATGAACAGCAGTTTGGTCTCCATGTCCGGGGTCAGTCGACAGGCCAGGAACTTCCTGGAGGTCCGAGCCGTCAGCAGCTGGAGGACACCTGAGACACAGAGGAGACTGGTTGTCATCACAGCAAAGGACTCTGGGTAATGTAGTTTACCAATGAACCAGTGCAGGGCTACCCTCTGAATGTCATGAAGACCTTCAACAATTCCTTCATACAATTCATTCGAGTTTCTACTCAGAAGTTTGAACCTGAACGCCTCCTGAAGTTAGAACAACCCCACCAACCCCGACATCAGAATCCAAGATGGCTGCTCCTCACATCAACAGCAGTGAACTCTCTGCTAATGTTCCTGTTTATAGCAGCTCAGTCTCATTAGTTTCACATGAAGTCAGTCAGACACATATTGCACACATAATGTTCCAGGTTTGAAAGTGTTTGTGTTAAAATTGCTGAGGATTGTGGGTAGCGTAGTTTACCGGTGAACTGAGGACTGAGGACTTGTGGGTTGTGCAGCAGGTCTCTCCACAGCAGCTCCATCTCTGGGATCCGAGCGACGTTCTGCAGCAGACGAACCAGATCTCTGCCGATGATCAGACACTCCATGAACTGCAGGGACAGAGACAGAGTCATCAGGGTCACCACCAGGGGAGGGGGGCAGATATAACTCACCTCCTCCTCACCTTCTCCCTCAGCATGGTGATGCAGAAGTCCACCTCCTTCTGACGGAGCGGCAGCAGGTTCGGAGCTCCGTGGTCCACGATCAGACGGAGGTAGGTGTAGACTGACATCGCTATCAGCATCCCGCTCTTCAACACCCACTCCCTACACACAGGAAATACATTCAGCCGCTTCACAGTAAAAGGCCTCTGGCTGCTTCAAAATAAAAGCCCTGAGACGTAGTAAGACATACTTCTGCTCCAGCAGGATGTCGAGGACGCTCTCAGCCAGCCACAGGTTCTTGGTGGAGATGTCTCCACCTGAACAGAAGAAAGGTGGGAGTTAGTCTGAGCTCTGACGCCTGCTGATGATGTCACATGATGAACTGAGAGATTCTGACCTGCGATCTGTTTCAGCAGTGTCATGACGACTCCGTCAGCTCCCATCACCCCGCTCTTCACCAGCTCTCTGACCAGCCACACCAGCTGCACACACAGTCAGCATCACCCTCAACAGATTCACACCTGAGCACCTGTGTGTGTGTGTGTGTGTGTGTGTGTGTGTCCACCTGTCGTGTGTTTACCTGAGTCCTGGGGACATCCTGCAGTTTGAGGAACTTCTCCATCAGGATCTGGTTGATCTTCACCAGGACCACATTCATCCCGTCTCTGTTGACCAGCGTCAGGTCTCTGTAACACTGCCCCGCCCCCACACAAACACACAGTGATGTCAGAGTGATGTCAGAGTGATGTCAGAGTAGTGATGATGCGGCGGTGTCTCACCCTCTGGGCCTGGGCCGGCTCTGTGAGGACCAGAGTGAACAGACCCAGACACACCTCCTCATGCTGCTGCTGACCTTTACACACCTGATGGACAGGTAAGCAGGAAGTTAGACTACAAAATAAAACACTCACTTTGGTGTAGTGGTGCTGGTGGTTGCCATGGAGACGATTTAACCAGAATATTATGAGCATCTCGTGCATTAACAACTGATCAATAACATCAGAAACTGTCAATAACAAATACTCTGTAGCTTCAGTCTCTCTGACTTCAGATTAATACCATAATCAGCAGATCAAATGACGATGAAAATAACTAATAAAGTTATTTAAGCAGGTAAACAGGAAGTGTGTGTCTGAACCAGGTGACATGTCGCTGTCTACACTGTCACCTGGTTCAGGTGTTCACCACGTGACTGTGACATCAGCACCTGAGCTGCTGTTCAGGTCACAGAGTAAACTTTGGTTCCCACCACTGTGACAGTAGCTGTAGTACAGGCTATAGTATCTGTAGTATGAGTTGTAGTATTAGTAGTATTAGCTGTAGTACAGTGTGTGTTTCTTACATTCGCAGTGAGCGCGTCGTTGGCTTCTCTCTCTGACAGCCCATTGGTCAACGACTGGACGATCCCGACACAACGCTCCAGTCTCTGTACGTACGTACACACGTACACACACACACACACACACACACACACGCTCCGTTAGCAGCTGAAACCCTCTAAAACACCTGAACACGTCACTCAGGTGAAACCCTCGGACCTGACTTCATCTCACTACTTTTTTGACATGTGAAACAAAGCCACGGCGCATGCGCACCTGTCACTTTCCATCCATATGTTTACGTAGAGTTAGCATGCTAGGCTAACAGTCGGTCAGGTGTGACTGTAAATCGCCGCCGTGACGTCGTTTGGGACTCACTAACACCTGAGACACCCCACCTGTCTCCCACCGCGGGTTAAACCCAACTACAGCGCACTAACACATGTTGCTGTGCGGCCGTGCTATGCTAACGCTGCTAGCGCGCTGCTAGGTCGTGCTAACTAGCCTAGCCCGGGTGATAAAATGGTTCCATGTCTTTGTTTTAAACCAAACTCTTCTCAAACTGCTCGTTCCCGCCGGTGGACCGGTCCCTATCGGGTTTATCCCGGCTATATCCGCTCTCTGGGCCGTTAGCCCGCGTCAGCCTACCTCTTCCAGCTCGTCTTTAGCGTCCAGCGGGGTGGACACCAGTAGCCGGCCCTGCGGCTTCGCCTTCGCCGGTGCAGGCTCCATCTGCTCCCGCCGCGCCTCGCCGGGCCCCGCGGAGCTGAGACGGTCTGGAATCCCGGTCCTGAGGTGGTTCTGAGTGTTTGTGTCGCTGTACCAGGGGAGTACGGTGCTGACGTCAGTACCGCCGCCTCTGTGTGACGCGGTCCGCTCGGTAAATGTGTGTTTTGAAAACTTATTTCAGGGCCGCGGTGACTCTTAGTCCCGCTCTGAGACTCTGTCCGACCAAAGCAACATAACGGACATCCGCACCGCCGACCGAAGGGGCGGGACCACAGGCCTGCTGACCAATCACTGTACTGAGCTCTCTGACTGACGTGAGAGTGGACCAATGAGAGGAGAGGAAACCTGGAGCCAATCCCCGGGCTCCTGGGCCTTTTAGAACTGGTTATAAGATAAGATAAGATAATCCTTTATTAGTTCCACAATGGGGAAATTTACATCAATAACATCCATATATTATTGATATTAGTTTAAATCAGTGTGAAGAGTCTGATCAATGAAACTGATCAGAACAATAATCAGTGAAGTATTTGATGAGTTTTTGGTGTTTTCTTCTTTTTTTCCCCTTTTTTTTTACTTCAACGTGATAGATTACATCAACAGTTAACAGTTACATTAACTTTATTAATAAAGGTTTTACACGGTGACCTACTGCAGTAAATAAATCTGTCTCAGTGAATCTTACTTCCTGATGTCGGGGCTGCAGTTTGCAATATGAGATCATTTTCTCTTTAGTGAATTTTATTTCCACTGCAGCAGCATCACATGAGCAGACGCTGAAACACTTTATTGTTTGGGTCCTTAAATTTCCAAATTATTTCCCACTGATATTCAGGATAAGAGTCTTTAAGTTTATAGTAATCACAAGGACAATGAACTGCTCAGTTCACAACAGCTGTTCTTTCCAGAAAATGTCCTGGAAATAATGATCAAATTATTAATGACACAAAGATAATAAAACACACACAGTTTATTTTGTGAAACATTCGCCTGTTTCTGAAGGGTCTGTCACTTTAAATGATGTCAGAGGTAAACATCCAGTCAGAGAGCAGGGGCAGCCTTAATAACAGTTGGTTGTTTCACTTCTCCCTTTCTCCTGGTGGAGGTGGAGGTGTCCTCTCCTCCATCAGGTGGTTGTGGTAATCCTCTCCTTGTAGTACGTCCTCATCGTCCTTTCCCCTTCACCTCGATCTCTCCTCTGAGCTGCAGCTGGAAGCAGCGGAACTCCTGCACAACCTGACGAGTCGCCTCTGACACATGAATCTTCAGAGCTGCAGACAAATGTCGACAGAGAATCCAAGAATCAGAGAATCAGAATCAGAATCTAAGATCTGAATCTGAATCTGAATCTGAATCTGAATCAGAGAATCAGAATCAGAAAGTCAGAATCAGAGAATCAGAGAGTCAGAAGTCAGAATCAGAGAATCAGGATCAGAGATCAAGTCAGAGAATCAGAATCAGAATCAGATAATCAGAATCAGGGAGTAGAATCAGAGAATCAAGAATCAGAATCAGAGAATGGGTGTTACCTTCTCCGAAATTGGACTCCATCCGTGTACTGTGTTCCTGTGTCTCCAAACAGACAGTACCTGGGCATCTTCAGACCAACCACACCCTACTGGACCTGAACACACACAAAATAGTTAAAGTACACACACACACACACACATACACTCACTCACACATACAAGACACACACACACCACTGTGTATGCCGATGCGTAGCCGGAGCTGCTGATTGGCTCGGTGTCGGATCCTGAAGCTCTTGACGGCGTCCAGCAGGGCGAGAGACATCCTGGCCACCTCCCGACCGTGGAGCTTCTCGTTCCTCACCGGGAGACCTGACACCACCATGTAGGCATCTCCGATGGTCTCCACCTGGGGGGTCAACAGAACCTACAGTCTCAGAGAGTCTCAGGGGGGGGGGCGGCTGTTAGTATAGCTTAGCACAGAACGAAGAGAATCTTTTACCTTGTAAACATCGAAGTTGTCAATGATGGCATCGAAGCAGGTGTAGAGGTCGTTCAACAAGGTCACGACCTGCAGGTGGAAAAACATTTAAACACTGAACATCAACAGTCAGTGTGTTGTTGTAACACCTGACACCACCAGATGGAGCTGTTCTGCTGAAGAAACCTGCATCACCAGATTGTCTACTGAGTAGTACTGTGTACTACTGTGTTGTGTTGTACTCTGTAGTCCTGTGTAGTACTGTATAGTACTGTGTAGTCCTGTGTAGTCCTGTGTAGTACTGTGTAGTACTGACCTGTAGTGGTGTGCTCTCAGCAGACAGGGCGGTGAAACCAACAATGTCACTGAAGTAAATGGTGACAGAGTCGAAAGCTTCAGCCTGAACAGTTTCACCTCGTTTCAGCTGCTCAGCTACTGAACTGAAACACAGACACAGGATTACTGCAGTATAGTTTCTGTGGTAGTATCTGATGCAGTAATACTTTACTATAGTTACTGTGGTAGTATCTGGTAGAGCAGGGCCTCAGCCTTGCGTTTCTCCTCGTGGTACGCCTGCGTTCTCTCCTCCACCAGCTCCTCCAGGTTGTTGGCGTACTGCTCCATCCGAGACAGGAGGTTATCCAGGATGTTGGAGCCATAACCTCTGAGAGACAGACAGACAGACAGACAGGTTATTGTATTGATTCTTTAATATCTGTCAGTTGGTTAAATAATGACACCTCAGAAGAAGATGTCACCCCCCCCACCTGTGCTGTTTACGCAGCAGGATCTTGATGGTGTTGAAGTCGGGTCGTTCGCTCGGCTCCTCACTCCAGCATCGCTGCATCAGGACATCCAGCTCCTCACTGTGACTGTGGAAGCAGAGGGAGGGACCCATGGATGGGGGCACCACCCTGCAGCACTGCCTGGATGATCTCTGGAAGTTATACAGAGTCTTATGTCTGTCCTGTGGTTTCCGACTAGTGATCAGAGATCAGTTTACTAGAAACATAGACAGACTCTGATTCCTAACATCTGTCTGTCTGTCTCTCTACCTGTCTGTCTGTCTGTCTGTCTCTCTACCTGTCTGTCTGTCTGTCTGTCTCTCTACCTGTCTGTCTGTCTGTCTGTCTTCAGTGTTACTGTGGTTCAGTCAGAAACAAACACAGTTCGTGTTGATGATGAGTGTTACTCAGCTGACACACTGGAATGTAAACACACACACACAGTTTCCTGTTGAACACATTGATCCCAAACACAGACGCAGAGACCGGAGGAGAACTGGGACTCAATCGAGGGCAAACACTGGATCATGTCTCCAGGTCTGAGGACCGTGAACAGGTCTGAGGACCAGGAACAGGTCTGTTGGACCGGTCGGTCCTCACAGAGTCAGTGAGTGTCTGACCTTTAGGACTGAGGGTCTGGGAGTCCAGGTAGTAGACTCCTCTGAGCAGAGCCACCTCCTGCAGGATGATCCCAAAGCTGTAGACGTCTCCTCTCTGAGTCCCCCGGGGGAGGGGGGTCTCCGACCTCAGCAGCTCCGGAGCTGTCCACAGTTTACCTGCAGGACAGAGTCACATGATCAGACTCCCCCAAGACCCAGTCCACCCAGACAAGCAGTCCACCTCTGGGACAAAACCTGACGTCATTGATTAGAAGTGAAATAAGAGTCTTAATGAAGACTTGAAGCTCTGATTTAAAATCCACCTCACACTGATGATGTCACACAGGTGATGACATGTAGTGTGTGTGTGTGTGTGTCGTACGGGCATAGTAAGCGTGTGTGTCCTCGGGGCAGCTGCTCGTCCTCAGACTCTGCAGACCATAGTCTGTGATCTTCAGGACGAAGCGACTGTCCACCACACAGTTAGAGGACTTCAGGTTACCGTGGGAGACGATGACGCTGTTGTGGATGAACGCCATGCCCTGAACAGACAGACAGACAGACAGACAGACAGACAGACAGACAGAGAAAGACAGACAGACAGAGACAGACAGACAGACGAACCCAGACGAACGGGGGCAGGAACCCAGGGGCAGAGACGAGACAGACAGACAGACAGACAGACAGGGAGCAGAGACAGAGACGAACCCGACGAACGAGACAGACCCAAGGGTGAGAGACAGAGACGAGACGGGGCAGAGACAGACAGACGGGCAGAGACAGACAGAGACGAGACAGAGACAGGAGACAGACACGGGCAGACAGACGAACAGAGACGGGGAACCCAGGGCAGAGACAGACGGAACGGGAACGGGAACAGACAGAGACAGACGGGGAGACGAGACAGAGACGAGACAGAGACAGACAGAGACAGACAGAGACGGGGCAGGGCAGAGACGGGGCAGAGACAGAGACGGGCAGGAGACAGGGGCAGACAGACAGACGGGCAGAGACAGGGCAAGACGAGAGACAGACGAAGACAGAGGGCAAGAGACAGACAGAGAGAGAGAGACAGAGAGAGAGAGACAGACAGACGACGAAGACGAGACAGAGACAGAGACAGAGAGACGAGACAGACAGACAGACAGGGGCTGGGGCAGAGACAGACAGACAGGAACAGAGGGCAGAGTTAGAGACAAGACAGACAGAGAGAGAGACAGGGGAGACAGAGACAGAGACAGACAGAGAGGGCAGACAGAGAGACAGAGAGACAGACAGAGACAGACGAGAGACAGACAGAGATTGTAGAGACAGACAGACAGACAGGCAGAGACAGAGACAGAGACAGACAGGGCAAGAGACAGTTAGAGGTAAGTCTTTCAGATTTAAGCCCCGATGACAGGTGGTTGCCTGACAATGTCATTGATGAAGTATCAGTGTCCAGTCCAGAGTGATGCTGTGGCTCTCCATCAGGTCCTGAAACACACACACACACACACACACACACACACACACACACACACACACACACACACACACCGTCCTCACCTGAACATAAACCTGTGTGTGTATTATTATACCATACACCAGCATGTCAACACAAACGGTAAAACACAGAATAACTCTCACTATCAACAGAACACTGGAACATCACTACATCACTGAGTCAGGTTTCTTTATATTTCTTCATGTTCAGGTGTTTAGGAGTCTTCGAGGACCTTTTCTCATTCTTTTACTTTCCAGCTTTCTGGAGTTCTCTGTGTTAGTGAGGTCCTCCTGTAGTAGTCACACAGAGGAGGAGGGGCGAGGATGAAGATGTTGCTCTAGTCAGTTCTGTCTTCGAGTGTAAATCTTCAAATCTGTTTAATCGTTTCCTTCATCATATTATTTTAAGGTTTATCATCAATAAATCAATAAATAATCAGTGTTTGTTCAATATCAGCTGCTGAACCAGAAACGAACTGCTCTGGGCATGACTCACTTATAAAGGAGCAGCTGAACCCACACAGTAGCTGAATACAGTTGCTGTGTGGGTCACTATAGTTACTATAGTTACTGTAGTTTGCCTTGTTACTATAGTTACTATAGTTACTGTGGTTACTGTAGTTACTGTGGTTACTGTGGTTACTGTGGTTGCTATGGTTACTTCTCTCGTCTTGATGGAGTCTCCGTGTCCTCAGGCTGTGGATGTAACTGATGAGCTGTGGACGATTTGTTCATGTCCTCCTCTCAGCACAGAATAACTGACATCCAGCGGTCATCTGGAAACAACCCCAAACCCCACACCGCCGCACCAACCTACGGCAGCTGACGCCAGTTCTCATGCTGGCGCTAGGTTACCGTGCGGGGTTGCCGGAATTGGCGCTGATAGATGGAAGTATAACTAGAGAAGATCTGCTGCACGAAGGAATGTTAGAGGGCCCGGAGACAGGGGAGCTGAAAGCTGATGAACACTGAGAACAGGAGGGACAGAGGGATGATGGGGGGTATGAGTGATTGACAGACGGGTAATAACAGGGCTGATGGGGGTGGGCAGTACCTGCAAGACTGCCTCGGGGCAGTACTGTGATAATGCACACATGTTGGGTGGAGTCGATGCAGGCGCGATGAACCGGGTCAGGTGCTAGATTTCTGAACATCACGCATCTGCAGGGACACAGGGCTGTGGTTCCAAATCCCAACAAAATATGGCACCCCAGTGATCCTGAACCTGAGACCTCTTACATGTTTGAGTTCAAAGAGGAACCTTCCTGGTCAGTTCAATCGCTTCTTGTTGATGTACTTGATGGCTGCCAGGTTTCCTGCAGGACACCAGAACCAGGACCCGCGTCACTGTTAATTATCATCATGTCTCTGAGCAGGACAGCTGCTGTGTGTGTCGTAATAATAGTGGTCAGACCTTGTAGTATCCAGTCTTAGTATAGATCTGGGTTTCCCTCCATAAATCATCGAGCCGTGGTTTGATCCTTTCTACTTTTTAGAAACAGAAGGAACTGGTTTTAACGGGTTCATCAGTAACTCAGTGTGAGAACATGAACTCTGCTGAGTGAGTGAGTGTGTGTGTGTGTGTGTCGTGTTACCAGAGACATGGTGAGGTGGCTACAGGCTCTCAGGACTTTATCCAGGTTACTCATCTGAACATCGTCCCAGAGCCTCCCAGCTGGTGACCCAGCTCCTCTCAACTAACTTCCTGTTCAACAGACAGGAGGAACGGAATTATTAATATTGTGTGTGTGTGTGTGTGTGTGTGTGCGTGTGTGTGTGTGTGTGTGTGTGTGTGTGTGTGTGTGTGTGTTGAAAAGAGGGAGGGGAGGAGGGAAACAGAGAGAAAGGTGAGGGAGCTGATAAACAGGAAAGTGATGAGTAAGTTAAACAGAGAAAGAGAGACACAGGGAACTCTGGTTTTTCAGTTTCATGATCTGATGGTTTTAAACTCAGATTAGGGGTTAGGGGTTAGGGTTGGGGTTAGGGGTTGGGGTGCAACTCAGTCTTCATCTGCAGAGGTCTGGACATGTTGTTATTCTTCCTGTCAGTGTATCAGTGAACTCTGGAGCCCTGACTCAGTGGATCTTATTTCCTGCCTCAGTCTGCAGTGTTCAGGTGACTGACACTACAGATGACATAACAAACTGAGGTTCATGATCCTCCAGATCTGCTGTGTCGTCACGATTCGACCGAGTCCTGAGTGTTGAAGGAGAGAAACCTTCATTATTACTGTGAACGGCTGCAGGTCATGAACCTTCATCATGTTCACGTGACGAGAAGAAACTGATCTCAAAGAACAAACAGAGTCAGTTTTTCTCTGCAGATGAGTTTATTAACATTTCATCATCAGATCTCTGATGGTTACACAGCAAAATAATGAATATACCATCAATACTTCAAGAGGTGAAAACTGTTTCTAATCAGGAACTTTAAGTTTCGCTGTCGTCACAAGTTTCTCTTCAGAGGAATGTTGCCTCTGTTTTTCAAAGCATTGATGATTTATTGATGGAAAATGTTACAAACTAAATCAAACACGTTTCATCCACAGAGACACAATTCAGATTCCTAAACTATCGGTTCAGTTATTTCATCATTTTAAGCTGATGATTAGGGCAAAATGTTTGTATCTGAGACTCAATGTCCAACACAACAGAAGGACGGAGCTCAGAGGAGTTTAACATCAGGCTCAGTTCCTGACGTTCTCTGAGGGTGACGACTTGTTTCATAAAGTGAGGACTTGTTTTATAAAGTGAGGACTTGTTTTACTAAGTGAGGACTTGTTTCATAAAGTGAGGACACGACTGATTATCAGCGTTTTTATTTTTTCCAGTCTGGGTTTAGTGGAATGTTTTATGAGCCAATCAGAACAGACTTGAACTTTCATCCAACTGTGTAACTGAGAGGAGGCAGACTGAAGAGATGGAGGGATGGACAGAGGAAAAGAAAACAACAGTCGGAGCCTTGCTTATCCTTCTGTTTATCTACACATCCATCCATCCACCCTTCATTCGCCTCGCTGTGATCTCTCTATCATGAAAGAGAAGAGGAAAGAGGGAAGAAGGAACAAATGACAGAAAGGGGAAAAATAATGAGAGAGAGGGAGAGAGAGAGAGAGGGTGCTGTGAGAGCTCAAACCACCACAAAGTGAGTGTGTGTGATCTTCTATCTCTGTGAGGACAAAACTGTTAGTGAGAGTCCTCACAAGTATAGAAGTACCAACATGGCTGAGTGTGAGTCTCACCTGTAGATGAAGATGGTCACCGTGACGAGTGATGACAAAGACAAAGCATATCACTATGGCAACCATCTGATGCATCGACACTGTACCTGGAGATGAGAACAGAAACTGTTCACTGGGTCTGGTGGGGTTTTTGTGTGTGTGTGTGTGTGTGTGTGTTGGGGTGGGTGATGTAACAGAGGTGTGTGTGTGTGTGTGTTCGTACAGGCGAGGGAGGACGGTTTGTCGTTCTTGAAGCCACACTCTGGGATGTCTGGAGGTGGAGATCCACCTGGCCACTGGAAGCTCCGCCCACTCTGCATCACCAGCTGTTTGGTGCTGCTGTTGTACACACACACCACCTGAACACACACATAACACAAACACAGTCACACCTGGACTGAACCAACCTACACAGGTACAGAGGTTTCACTTGTCACCTGGCTGCAGTGATGTCCAGGTGTACCGCAGTACGCTGTGATATCACTGAAGCTTTCAGCCAGAGAAGAGGACGACAAACTTCCTGTTCTCAGGTGTGTTACATCATGGTGATGACATCATGAGTCGAGGTGTTTTTACCTGAAACTCTCCTGAGTCGACGTCCGTCATGTCCCACACAGCGAAGTCCACCTGTCTGTCCCCGAACTCATCGATCTCCACCACACCCATCACTCCTGCAGATAACAACACAACAACACAACATGACAACATGAGACCATGACACCACACTCTGAGGTAATGTTTAAAGTTCACAAGTTTTAGTTTTAACTCTCGTCTCAGCTCCACTGCTGTAAAACATTGAACAGTCACCATATCAGTAAACTGTGTGAGTTAAAGTGTGAGTTAATGTGTGAGAGTTAAACTGTGTGAGTTAAAGTGTGTGAGTTAAACTGTGTGAGTTAAACTGTGTGAGTTAAGTGTGAAGTTAAACTGTGAAGTTAAACTATGCAAGTTAAACTAGCCAATAAGTTAAAGTGTGAGAGTTAAACTGTGTGAGTTAAAGTGTGTGAGTTAAACTGTGTGAGTTAAACTGTGAGTTAAACTGTGTGAGTTAAACTGTGAGTTAAAGTGTGAGTTAAACTGTGTGAGTTAAAGTGTGTGAGTTAAACTGTGAGTTAAAGTGTAGAGTTAAACTGTGAGAGTTAAAATGTGTGAGAGTTAAACTGCGTGAGTTAAACTGTGAGTGTAAAGTGTGAGTTAAAGTGTTGAGAGTTAAACTGCGTGAGTTAAACTGTGAGTTAATGTGTGTGAGTTAAAGTGTGAGAGTTAAACTGTGTGAGTTAATGTGAGAGTTAAACTGTGTGAGTTAAACTGTGTGAGTTAAAGTGTGTGAGTTAAACTGTGAGTTAAAGTGTGAGTTAAACTGCGTGAGTTAAAATGTGTGAGTTAATGTGTGAGAGTTAAACTGCGTGAGTTAAACTGTGAGTTAATGTGTGAGTTAAAGTGTGAGAGTTAAACTGCGTGAGTTAAAATGTGAGTTAATGTGTGAGTTAATGTGTGGGAGTTAAACTGCGTAAGTTAAACTGTGAGTTGATGTGTGTGAGTTAAAGTGTGAGTTAAAGTGTGTGAGTTAATGTGTGAGTTAAAATGTGGGAGGTTAAACTGTGAGTTAATGTGTGAGAGTTAAACTGCGTGAGTTAAACTGTGAGTTGATGTGTGTGAGTTAATGTGTGTGAGTTGACTGCGTGAGTTAAAATGTGTGAGAGTTAAACTGTGAGTTGATGTGTGTGAGTTAAAGTGTGAGTTAAAGTGTGTGAGTTAATGTGTGTGAGTTAAAATGTGTGAGTTAAACTGTGAGTTAATGTGTGTAAAGAGTTAAAATGTGTGAGTTAAACTGTGAGTTAATGTGTGAGAGTTAAACTGCGTGAGGATTAAGCTGTGTGAGTTAAAGTGTGAGTTAAACTGTGTATATTTTTGTTTTTCAGGTCAGAACCTGATGAAACATCAGAGCACTGCAGAGTGAAATACAACAGGTGAGACCAGACACCTGCACTAACTAATTTATGATTTTAGCAGAAAGGGTTTTTTGCTGCTTAGTTGTTACACTCAGTAGTGGTATGGAGACTGCTGTGAGCAGCAGAAGAGGACGCCATGGATCAGTGTTACTCAGAGCTACAACAGACTTTGAGTTTTTCTCTCAGGTTACAATGTGACTGTAGTCTGAAACAGTCAGATACAAATAACCTGTAAAAAAGGTAAAAGTTTGATCCCATCACAGTTTTAAATGATCTCAGTAGAAGGAAGCAGTGTGCATTTGTTGTTGTGGAGTTTTTTTGTCTGTGTTTGTGTTTTTCTGTGTTGAGATATTATTTGTTAATGTGTGGACAGACTGAAAACTAATTTCACTTTGGGGACAATAAGGTCTGAATCTGAGTCTGTGGCACATGGAGACCAGTGCAACACAAAATAAATCTGTAGAAAATACATTTACTATTTACACTGATTAAAACTGTAACAGATTACAATTCACAGGACACACACACACAAACATCACCTCACATTCCTCAGTGTCTCAGACTGTGTGTGTTTATATTAACGTGTGTGTGTGAAGTGAATCACAGCTGACAGGAAAAATACACAGAGACTGAACCTGACTGTTTATGTGTGTGTCAGTCTGTGGTCTCATTAAATCTTCAGACTCTTTGTGTTTTCTGGTTAAAATTGAAATGTTTGATCATTGTGTGTCGGACTTTAACTCTTCGTCCTCTGAGACTCGAGCATGTTTAATATTTCTGTGTGAGACATGAAGGATGAACAGGTCCAGGAGTGTTTCAGAGGGATTCAGAGAGGTTCAGAGAGGTGAACAGTTCAATCTCTCAGAGCTCCTGCAGGAAACTTCCTGATTAATCAGTCGTGGTTCTCTGAGTCTGTGAAGCGTCACTGAGCAGAAACACAGACACACAATCAGACAATAAAAACACAGTTTACTTCCTGCTCGTTAGAAACTGAAACTGTTTCTGACCCTTCAACAGACTGAGGTTTTACTGACGTCCTGGTTCATTAACGTTGCTGCTGTTTGACCTCAGCTCCTCTCATTAAAGTCACAGTCACAGGTTTGACTTTCTGACAACAAATCATGTGTTTCTGGCTGCTAGCGTTAGCATTAGCAACATCAGCCTCAGGAAGAAACAACTGTAAGAATCTCAGAACAGTAACACACCTGCTTTGAACTCAGGTCCTGGACCTTCCTACAGGGACCAAGGCCACCTCCCTACAGAGACCAAGACCACCTGAGACCTGATCTTAGTTTCTATTAATTTATTTACTGATCTTTGATTTTTTTCTGCTGCAGTTTGATGGGAGGAAACATGTGTCCTCTTCATCCCTCCTCCTGTTCATCCCTCCTCCTCTCCTCCATCACTCACTCCTGTTTCCACCCCCACCCCCCCCCCCCCCTCCTCCCACGCACATGCTCAGTGATTGATGCCCTCTGACTGTGTGTTGTTGGATAAAAGCAGGACAATCTTATAACAGCAGCAGCAGCAGCCTGTCTATCAGCTCCATCAGCTCCACCCTGTCCCTGTTTCTTCTTCTCTGGTTTTATTCTCTGTCATTAACAGGACGAACCTTTCACAGCTGCTTCATCTTTATTCAAATTATTAACAATGAATAATGATTAGAACCTGTGATGTCATCAACGTCAGACGTCTGACATCATAAAATGGGGGTGGGGGGGTCAAGAAGATCAGCTGGAGGAAGAATCAATAAACTTATTGGTGAAGTCATTGATCGGGAGCTGTATAAATCAGAGGATCAATACAAGGCTATAAACAGCTGAACTGACGACGACACCCAGAGAAACTGTGAGCTTAGCATAAAGACTGAAGACAGAGGGAAACTGTTAGCTTAGCATAAAGACTGGAGACAGGGGGAAACTGTTAGCCTAGCTTAGCATAAAGACTATAAAACAGGTGCCTGACTTTGTCCAATCACTGATGAACATGTGGAATTTGTTTGTTTGATCAGAAACTGAAGAAAAACAACAACATGTTGTGGTTTAGTACAAACTGTGTCTGTGTTGTTCCTGTTGATTCAAATGATCAAACAAACAAACAAATATGAATAAACCATAAGGTTCCATATTTCCTAATGTTTTCTGTTTCCTCTGTTTGGAAGGAAAATATAAAATATAAACCTCAGAATGTGTTGTTGTTGTCGTAGTTGTTGGGTAGTTGTTGTTGTGCAGTGGGACTCAGCTGTGTGTCTGATCTCATTAGTCGGTCGTCTCCAGCTGAGCACGGCTGTCCGAGAGCGTGTCACTTCCTGTGATGGATGGCCACTTCCTGTCCTGCCCCCCACTTCCTGCCCCCCCCGGTGCTGTTGATCATCTAAATAAGAGCTTTTGTCCTTTAACTGGAGCAGAGACAGAAAATATATCACAACTAAAACCTGAAATTAAATCAGAGTCGACATCTCTGCTGAGAGTCAAACAGCAACAACAGAACCAGAGGAGGGTGGAGGACGCTGGTCCTCAGAGACGTGGGGGGGGCTGATTTATGAGGTCCTGATTAAAATGAAGACCATGTCCTGCTGCCTGGAAGTGACACCTTCAGCATTTCCTGTAACTCTGAACATTTATCTTCTGTCCTAACGTCCTCTCTTCTCCTCCTCCCTCCTCTGTTGTCCAGTCTGACCTCTGACCTCTGACCCCGTTAGCCCCTGTCCTGGTCTGGTCTGGTCTGGTCTGGTCTGGTGGTCCTGGTGTTTGTGGACGCTCAGTGATCTGTCTCTAACAGTCTGTCCTGGATGATGAAATGTCTGTTTGTCTTCAAACTGTTTCACAAACTAAAACAACAGAAACTTTATTTTCTTAAAATCAAAACGTCTGATGGATGGAGACGTTTTTACAGTCGATAAACTCAACTGATGAATCGCATTCGTTTAAATCATCAGACTGAACAAACATCAGCTCTGAGCCAGAGTCCTGTACTACTGACTGATTACTGGCTTATCAGGGTAACTTCAGGAAGTAACAGTGACATCAGGTGCTTCCAGGTTGTACCTTTCGAAAGAGTGGATAGGTTTTACCGAGGGTCTATTGCCATGGTGACTTTATGCTGCGTCTCTAAACTGCTCGAGCAGTTTATGTTAAGTGAATTAACTCGGTGTTACGGTGTTACTTCTACCTAAGCTCCATACAAGTGGAGGAACCAATACGATAGTAGCTGTGACTGAGAGAGGGGCTGACTCCGTGGGAGCGGGAGGTTGTCTAAGGCCGTCAGTCCCACACAAAAAAGTTGTTCAAGTTATTTTAAATTTTTTTTTTCTCACAGTCAAGCAGAATTTGTAGCATCATTGGTGTTGCATATTATAATAATTTAAATAGGGGCATTATTGTCCTGAAAGACAATATAATACTTGACAGGCCTGGTGTAATTGTAGACTACATACCAAAACATGCAGTATTAATAGTGGAAATATGAATATGAACCACTTTATAGAATGTTTTCTATTTGATCCAGGTTCAGTTCCACTGAGGCTGAAATACTGTTAACATGAAGTTCATACTGAACATAACAGCATTACATTCATACATATACAGCCTGAGTGTTCCAGGCAGAACATCATTAACAATAACTCATTCTCAGACATGTGACCCACATGTTGACTATAATCAAGTATCTATTACAATGATCACATATGTTCCGTGTCCTTACATCTCTGTACAGATAGAACCAGAACATGTAAGCCAGTCTCCCTGTCTTTGTTGGTTTGACATTTGACGTAATTAGAGTCTCTTTAGAATTCCTCCAAACCCACAGAATTAGTGCGCTCTTCATCTGAGATCTGGTGCCGCCCGCTAATGAACACGCACTAACTCTGATTAAGTTAACACCGACTCAACTTACCATTGTCTGAACCACCGTCGTGCCGTTTAACACAGATTGTCAACCGACTTTACAAGAACCTGGGTTAAACCAGAGGTTAGAAAACTCTGCCCCAATAGGTCAGGCCTCAGGACTGAACCTGCATCATCAAACCTACCTGAACCTACAAGGTGATCTCCACCTGTCAGGAGACATGTTGTCCTGTATTAACTGACAGGGGATCAATAATCAGCTGATCAGTCAAGACCAGAGACCGAGAATGAGGGCCCTGTCTGAGTGGGACCAGTGACCAGGTCTGGGTCTGGACCAGGAACCAGGTCTGGAGTCTGAGTCTGGACCAGTGACCAGGTCTGGGTCTGGACCAGAGACCAGGTCTGGGTCTGGACCCGGAGGCGATAGTGAGAAACCAACTTCTCCTCATCCCGCAATCAGTACTGCTCTGTAAGTGATGAGCCCTGACCCGACCAATCCAGGAGCCTCCGTGCTCTGTGAGGTCACCCGTGAGCAGGCGTTTCCTTTCACACACACACACGTTCTCACGGCGGTGAGCGTGTCAGCAGGGGAGTTAGCGTGTTGGCGTGGCGCTGCAGTATAAATGTGTACCAGCTGGCTGTGACACTGGGAACATGGAGACAGGATGTCTGGGACCCGAGACCAGAGACCAGGCGGAAAACCACAGGAGCTCTGATTGACACTCAGCCATGACATCATTAGTAACTCTGCTGAGACACAGCTGCACAGAGTTAGGACCTGGTTAGCCTAACTTAGCACCGAGAAACATTTGTTGTTCCGAAACAGTTGTAAACAAACACCTGCATCAAGGTTGACCCTCTAGCCAATCAGAATTCCAGCATTTACAGAGACCAGTATTGTATTATTAGTTTCATCATTAATCTATTGATTATTTTGATCTAATTGGTCTGTGGTTCTCTAGCGGTTTCTGAGTCTCTCCAGTCTCCCAGACCTATTTCTATGATTGCTGACGACCTGTGAGAAACATCCGTCCTTACCTGGGAATCGGTTTCCACATCCTCCTGGTCACCGTCTTCTACAGACTCGGACTCCTCCAGGTCCCTGGTCAGGTCCTGGTCCTGTTCCTGGTCCTGGTCCTCTGCTCGCTCAGAGTCTGGATTCCAGGCGTGACATGAGGCATCACTCCGTCATGGAAACCTTGGCGATCAGATTATACTGAGGGCAGAGGAAGGGCGCGTCTTCAAACACCTGACAGGTAAACAGGATGCATAAACAGAGTTTCAAAATAAAAGCTGGAGTTCGGTACAAGTGATGATTGAACATTTCTTCGTCATTCTTCAGCATGTGGACAAACTGCAGATCTCTCTCTGGACTCTGAGGCTCCCAAATGCGTCAGCACCTTCACCTCCTGACAGACAGGAGTAAACACAGTCAGCTGACCTCTGTTGACCTCACAGTTAGAAGAAGAAGATAAGCGTCTCACCCTGAAGGCGGGCAGGCGCTGTGAGCGTCCTGGTCTCCCTCTGAAGACAAGGGTCTGGCCGGACCCCGTCCCCAAGACCCTCAGCAAACAGGTCAATATTGAAAGAAAAAAGGCGTACTTTCGTCCAGGTCACCCTCCTCAGAACTGGACCATCAAGGTCCTGGGATGTCCCAGAGCAGCACAGATACACCACTGAAGGAAAACACAGCGTCAGAGGAGGAGGAGGAGAGGAGGAGAGAGAAGGAGGGAAGGAGGAGGAGAGGGAGGAAGAGAGGAGGGGAGGAGAGGAGGAGGAGGAAGAGGAGGAGGAGAGAAGGAGGAGAGGAGGAGAGAGGAGGAGGGAGGAGAGGAGAGGGAGGAGGAGGGAGGAAGAGAGGAGGGAGGAGAGAGGAGGGAGAGGGAGGAGAGGAGAGGAGGGAGAGGAGAGAGGAGGAGGAGAGGAAGAGAGGGGAGGGAGGAGAGGGAAGAGGGAGGAGGAGAGAAGGAAGAGAGGAAGGAGGAGAGGAGGAGAGGAGAGGAGGAGAGAGAGGAGGAGGAGGGAGAGAGAGGAGGAGGAGAGAAGGAGGAGGAGGAGAGGAGAGGAGAGGAGGAGGAGGGAGAGAGAAGAGGAGAGAGGAGAGGAGGAGGAGGAGAAGGAGGAGAGGAGAGGGAGAGGAGGAGAGGAGGGGAGGAGGAAGAGGAGGAGGAAGAGAGAAGGAGGAGAGAGGAGGAGGAGGAGGAGGAGAGGAGAGGAGGTGTCAGTCCAGGAAACTCGCTATCAGCTGATGGTGTGAACTCCGATCATCTGTGGTGTGTTCACTGACAGTCAGGAGATTTCAGACACTTGATAACAGATCATTGATTTCAGCTCCAAGATCATTAGAAATAAATGATGGACGTTAGCTGGAATAAAAAGACAACACAGGCTCCATGAAGTCTCTATTCAGATCTGTGTCAAATGAAGCTCGAGACGGTCTGGACCCTGGACTCTCAGAGACCAGATATTCTGGTTCTAAATGTTTTTAAATGTGATGTAAAATATTTCATCAGTTATTTTCTGTTTTCTTTCAGTGAGAATTAAATATAAATCTGTGATGAAGAAGCGTCCCCGTCCCTCAGTCGCCTTCTTAGCCCCGGTCAGTTTCCTGCGGTCCTGAAGGTGTACCTAATAAAGTGAACCTTGACTTTTCACATGTGAAACAAAATTCTTTTTTCAGCAGCGTCTGAGAGAAAACACACACATAACCACACACACACACAGGATTGGGTGACATCTGGTGAAACAAACTACAGTTAAATCACACACACAGTAACACACACTAACTGCTCTCCTCTAACTGGGGCCATCTGGCTGCCGTCAGTAGCATACAGTCCCTGACAGTAGTACCTGCCTCTGTGTGTGTGTGTGTGTATGTTCCCACTATGTTGTGGGGACCGTCCTCACTAACATATTTTAGTTGTTAAACTCATCTCTCTCTGTTATACGGTTACGCCTGGTGACCACTTACTTCCAGAGTTCTTGAGTCTCAAAACACTCACGTTCACTTCCTGATTGGTTCTTATTGGTTTGTGATGTGGGTCATCTGATTAGTCTTCAGTGCTGTGTCCGTGTTGTTTTGAACAGACCTGAATCAAAACTCTTCAGCGTCATTTGTTGCTTTCACTGAGACAAGGAAGAGAAGAGAGGGAAATGACTGATAAGTTTAAGAAAAGTGATTTAAACCAACAAGTGCCTGCGCTAGCCAGCTAACTAGCTAACATTAGCACCCTCTGGTAAGCAGGTCCCCAGCGAAGCTCTAGGTTTTACAGAAGTGTTTCTTGCTCTGAGCCACATCTTCATGTTTTTACGTTGTCAGTTCTTTCTGTGCTGCTGAGCTAAGGTGGATGAAACTGGTGTTAGCGGGCTATCTTCACCCAGCTGGAGGTGGAAATGGGCGATGCAACTGAATATTTCACTATTTCTGGGCGGCATAGAAGAGTTTCTGGAGCGCCTGACCGATGAAGGAAGGCAGGAAGGATGGAAGAAATAGCAGGAGAGAGGAAAGAAACAGAGAATCGAATGACGAAACTGAAATCAGTTGATGTCTGAGCCTTTCTCTCTGGAGGCGGTGGACCACTGAAGGAAAAGGAAGAAGAAGAAAGGAGGAGGACAAAGCAAGAGAAAACCCAGAGAGCTCGACTCGGCCATTGTCTGGATCTCTGGACACCGACTTGTAGTTGATGTTGTGAGTTCGATGGCGTGGTCTCGGATGGTGATGTTCGCGGTTACCTAGCAGTGTGTAGAGCCCTCCACGGCAAATATGCGGCGGTCGTCATTAGGCGTCCTTGTTGTCGCTGAAGATGAGCATGGCGTACCGCACGTAAGCTGGTGTCTCCTGGATCCCTGGTGCCGTTCACCCAGCTTCTTGTGGGTGGGCCTGTGTTGGTGGCTGACAGCGCGGGTGCCAGAGAGCCGATGGGCCAGACTGCCCGTCTCATGGGGCTCTCCCAGTGGTGGTGAAAGACAGGTGAGGAGATGGTCACACCGGGCCGATGAAGGCCCGGGGTGGGTGGGACAGCTTGAGGTCAGCGGCGACCAGCGGGGCTGTGGGTCGAGCAGGGGCAAATCGCCCGTTCTCTGGGCTGCTGTGAACCAGCCCGGAGCCTCAGGCCCAGCAGCAGCCATGGGTCGAAGTTCACTTGACCACCGCTGGTGGGCGCAGGCGCCACGCGAGCCACGCCACGCATAGTCTGTGTTAGTCAGAGGCAAGATGGCGCCAGAATCACCTCCTGGAGATGCGTCTGTGGTGTTGTCAGGAGAGGCAGAACTCTGCTGATTGGACGAGGAGGAGGAGGAGGAGGAAGGGGAGGGCATGATGAGGCGTCAGACAGCCTGTCAGGCGAGCTGCAGGGAGAAAGAGCACCACGTTACTGAAGAATTCATCACAGAAGTCGCCTGGAAACAAACATTTCCTTCACTTTTAAAGCTTCGGGTGTGTGAAGAAAAACACAGTCCTTGGGAGCTGCTCACGTTTCTGGGGCTTAATAACACGTCCATGTGGGCTCAACAACTGTTGTCCATTAGCTCCACTTAGAGCTACATGTGTTTATTGGGCCACGAATGTGGACCCTAATCATCCCATAACCAGGGTCAAGTGGGACCTCAAACCCGTTAAATAGCTCTATAAATATGAATAATGAATAGCATTTGCCAAAGAACAGAAACAGTGTGAGATGTGATGAGGACTGAGAGGGCAGCTGAACCAGCGAGAGAGTTTCACTTCAATAAACTAGCTAACACGATCTACATAACCTCCTGGATGAATATGCTGCGTTCAAGTTCTTCTCTAGGTCAGAGGTTTGAAACCTGAGCGCCTCCTGAAATCGAAGAAACTCCACCACCCCAGCATCAAGTCCCAAGATGTCTGAGGACCAGCTAGCCAGGGACCGGAATTGTGAGCGATAGCCTGTCCTGCTCTGATCTAACTGCCTGAGACACCCCGTCTGATGGGTGTGTTCAGGGACACTCTGATAATCAGCCTCTCAATGTGACATCAAACCTGTAACACACACGGTGTGTGTTGTTCTAGCCTGATGTTATGTAACCTTTGCTGCGAAACAACAGGAGAAGAACACACACACACACAGCTCTGAGTAAACAGAATGAATTAAACTCTCTTCATCTGTTTCTCTGATTTACAGTCTGAACTCTGAACTGAGCTGAAGAACACACACACACACACACACACACACACACACACACACACACACACACACACAAACTTCAGTCTCTGATTTAGAAATAAAGTTCCTTCAAACTGCAGAATAAACTCTGACATGAACTCAGCTTCATTTACAAACAATTCACCTGAAACAGCCTCAGTGTTTAGTAAACAGCAACATCTGATCACAGATCAATGAGTCTGATTAGATTTAACTCTGACTTCATCAGCTGATTGATTATTGATCATCTGAATATGTTTCCTCTGATCGGTGTCAGAGTGATCCGGGTCAGTTCCAGGTTTACTGCTGGGTTTTCAGTTAGGTCACGGCTTCATGATCCAGCACCAACGAAGGAGAAGAAGAAGGAGAAGAAGAAGAAGAAGAAGGAGAAGAGAGGAGAAGGAGAAGAAGGAGAAGGAAGGAGGAGGAGGAGGAGGAGAAGAAGAAGGAGAAGGAGAAGAAGAAGAAGAAGAAGGAGAAGGAGAAGAAGAAGAAGGAGAAGGAGAAGGAGGAGGAGAAGAAGAAGGAGAAGAAGAAGAAGAAGAAAAGGAGAAGGAGAGGAGGAGGAGAAGGAGAAGAAGAAGAAGAAGAAGAAGGAGAGAGGGAGAAAGGAGGAGGAGGAGAAGAAGAAGGAAGAAGAAGAAGAAGAAAGGAAGGAAGAAGAGAAGGAGAAGGAGGAGGAGAAGAGAGAGAGAGAGAAGAAGAAGAGGAGAAGAAGAAGAAGGAAGGGGAGAAGGAGAAGGAGAAGAAGAAGAAGAAGAAGAAGAAGAAGGAGAGGAGAAGAAGAAGAAGGAGGAGGAGGAGAAGGAGCGGGTGTTTCCACAGCAACAGACCGAGCAGAGCACAGCAGAAGCGGCGGCGGAGAGCGGGATGTGTCCGCTTCACACCGGAGACTCACCGTCTGTCACGGAACGTTTCCGGCTCCGTGTCCCGGTAAAACTGTTCAACAGGAGAGAGGAAACGGGCTCAGACGTCCAGGTAACGTCTCCAGTTGAGTGTCGGTGCTGCAGCTCCGGTCTGTCCGTCCGCACACCAAGAGACACCGGCGAGCACGCGCACACAGGCACAGGCACTTTTTTTAAGCTTGGTGGTGGTGAGGTGAGGGCGGAGGGACCGGTGGGTGTGGGGGTGGGGGAGTAGAGGGCTCGAGGGCAGTCACGGTAATGCTGACTGTGCGAGTGCGTGCGCACGCGTCTGTCCACTGTGGGTGCAGAGGGAATATTCAATTACACTGATGAGGGCCCCCGGCGGCTGGTTGGCTCATTCAGCATCTCCTGTGAAACTGAAGGTCAGTGCACGCGCGCCCGCTGAGTCAGTCAGTTTGATTGTGATTCTGTCAGACTGATTAAAGACAATAATCAATAATCAGAGCTCGGAGGGGCCCCTGGTAGCTGGGGGCAGTGATGTTGTTGTTGTTGCAATCATTTCTCCTCCCTCCTCCCTCCCCTCCTCCCCCCTCTCCCCACCTCTCTTCCTCTTCAGAAATTTGTTCTGTCAGGTTGTTTCAGTCTGAATATGAGACAGAGAAACTCGGAGGCAGTGAAGTGGTCACAGCTGAATGTTTTCATGTGTCCATGTTTAATGATTGAACAGTGTGACCTTCAGCTTCAGGCTGAACTCACTCAGCTGTTTAACTTTGTTCTTAAATCTTCACTTTTTTCAATGGAATTCTGAATGAGCTGATTCTGCTGTTACAACAACAAACACACACTCTGATGTCACCACTGTTACTGTGATGTCCGAAGCAATGTGTGTGTGTGTTCATGAAGTTAATGGACACACACACACACACATGACCCACTGAGTGTGTGTGTGTGTGTGTGTTTTAACAGGATACACCCGGTCGACCAGGAAATCAGTAACACACAAACACAAACTCTCCCTCTTTGTACCTCTTCCTGGAAATGATCACCACCCACCTACACACACACACACACACACACTCCCTCTCTCTTCCTCCCACACTCCTGTTAATGAAAACACTCTTGGATGCTTCTTGTCTGATGGTAAATGTGGCACCTGAACGCACCACACATACTCAGTTTGTTCTTTAAAAATCAACAAACGAACAAACAAACAAACAAACAGGTTTCACTGAGTCAGATTTGAGTGGGACAGTCCAGTGTGGTGTCACCGCTAAGCCCCGCCCCTCTACCTGTTGTGTGATCAGTGGGCGGAGTCTGTCTCTGTTCATGGGCGGACCCTTGGATTAAATTGTCTAATTATATAAATACAATCTGAATCAGCTCAGAGAACTCTCTCAGACCAACAGCCAATCAGCTGCCAAGGAGCCGACGCTGCCTGATGGAGGCGCTGCAGTCCACCAACCTGATCACTGACTGACGGCTGAACATAAACTGAACAATGGCTGAACGTCGGCCCAATCAAAACACATTTTTCATGTTTTCCTCTGACCCTCTTTGCTCTCTGGCCAAATGTGAGATGGATCTGTGTGAAGCTGCTGGGAGGAAGACATTATGTCATGTGACTGCAGCTGAATGTTGTCATGTAGATGTGCTCAGGTCATGACACTTATCAGACGTGAAGTGGCAATGGGCTCCACTGTCTAAGATAAGATAATCCTTTATTAGTCCCACAATGGGGAAATTAGGTCATAGTTAATCTATACTTATATAGTTATAGTTATAATTATATAGTTATACTTATATAGTTATAGTCATAGTTATAGTTGTTATATAGTTATAGTTATAATTATATAGTCATAGTCATATAGTTACAGTTATGTAGTTATAGTTACAGTTATATAGTTATAGTTACAGTTATATAGTTATATAGTTATAGTCAGAGATGTCCTGCACTCAGATATATCAACTATTGCCAGGTGTGTGGAGACAATATGTTTTTACAGCTGGATATCCTAGATTCTTCAGTTACTGTTTTCCAACATGGTTATTTTGAAAACTGGGCGTCTTTCTTTCATTTTCATGTATTTATAAGGTCAGAATAGAAGCATTCCAGTTTTGAGTGTGGATGGTTTGTCTCCTGTTATTAGTTCTGGTGAATCCATTGAAGATATTGCTCGGTCCCTGACACGGGGCCGGTTTTTCAAAGGTTTAATCCGGATCAGAATTGATCGGTTGGTAATCCTTTTTTGCTATCCATGATCACGTAATCCATTTTGCTTGCCCAGGCCGGTTTCAAAGCAACATCAGTTGGATCAATCTGATCCAGATGAAACTTTTCAGGATCACCAAAATCTGGATAACCAGCGCTCTCAAATAGGATAGGAAATCACAATGTAGGAACCACAAGCCTGTAACTCTTGCCTGTATTGTCCTGCACAACATCGCTACCAAGCGCAGTGTCCCTCTGTGCAGTATTGGTACCTGGGCCTTGGAGACCCTGGCCAACCTCCTGCATTCTGCCAGAGCAGGCAACAAGGGACACAATAGTTAGACACTGTTTCTGATTTGGTTGTTTTGGATTTCACGAAAACCAGTGATGCCATTGCCATTGCTTTGTTATTCTGTTTTATCATTTGCATGCATCACTAAAATAATCTAAAACAAAACAAAATATCTTTGATTGTGGTGGAATACACATTAATTAATAACAGAATTAAATATATTATTTGTGGTCAATAATGACAGCTGTTTGAGGATTGACATGAATGAAACTCTTTCTGTTTACTGTGAGCCTTTACTGAAGGCTGAATCGTTATAACACCTAATCACTGTAGCCTGATGGATGAACAAATCAAATTAAAACCTTATGAATAAATAGGATATCTTGCGGATATACCATGATCAAATATAGTATTGGCTGATACAATTTTAAAGTTTCATTATATTTTGCGCCTGAAATCCACACAGATCCACCTTCTGATGGGATCAGTATAATCCAGAGTTTTTTGGATCAAAAGTGATGCAATCCTACTAAAAAGTTCTAAAAAGCCCAAACTAAAGGTTTGATCGGATCAAAACCAGATTGGATACGTGATCTAATCCGATTCGTAATCCGTTTTTTCTCTTCAAAAACCCATTTTCAAGATTTAGTCAATCAGATATCCAAAATCCAGGCGGATTACTTTTGAAAAACTTCAAATTTCGGAATGAACCGGGTTTAATGTCAGGTTAGGGTTAAGGTTAGAGGTTAGACACACGGTGAGGCCTTGGCAGACAGGAAGCACAATAAAAGCACAGCGGGAACAGACAGAGAGGAAGAGTTCATTTAAAGCTGAAGTTTCTCATTAAACATATTTAATTTTAACATTTTAACTTTTCAGGATGTAAAGAGTTTTTCTGTTAAAATGTTGAATTTGTCATTTTAACAAACTTACCTGTTACAATCACGTGACTCTGGAGGACTCACACCCCGACGTACGTGACCTCTGTTGTAAACTCACCAACCGAGATGGAGCTCAGGGGCTAGTCAGGATCCTTGTAGTGTTTCAAGACCTTTCAGTTACCTCTGAACCTGGAGCATTTCAAGGAGCCTGGAACTCATTCCAGTGATCATCCAAATTGATTCAACCCCTGAAACATTTCAGAAATTTCCAGTTATCGTTAAGTATTAATGAATCTCATTCAATGAACCATATGGCATGGCTCCCGAGTCACTACATTTGTTCATGGACCTCAATAACATTTCAAAGGACCCCAAAACTCGTTCAGTGATCACAGGGACTCATGGTATCTGTAATATTCAAGTTTCAAGAACTTGTTCAAAACCACTGAAAATTATTCAAGGACCTTTGGAATTGTTTATATGGTGTGGGACCCCATTCAAGGATCTCTGGAATATTTCAGGACTCATTTAAAACACCCTGGAGCATTTCCAAGGACCACAGCAGCTCATCAGTTTGTTATTCTCATTGGGCTGATTTCACTTTGTTTGGGGAAAAACAAACTTTTTAAAGAACTTATTTTTTGAAGTGAGTAAAGATTGTCACCACTGTAAAAGGGTCAGTCCCGGAAGAGCTTTGAAATAAAGATTTTAAATTGTTTAAATTGAAAAATAAAAAAATAAACAGAGATTTATTGTGAAACTCTCAAACACTGTTTAAAAAAGTTAAGGTGTTCTTTTTTTTGGGTTTGTGATTCAGGATCTGGCTTTAGAAACAGTTTTGATGTGTCTTCTTCAGTCTGATCAGCTGTTCACCAGTCTGTAAAACCAGTATGAACTGGTCTGTGTGAGTCCTAAGCTGCATGAACTCCGGCTGCAGACTGTCCTCCCTCCTGATTGGCTCTTTGCTGATCGGACGTCCAGGTACCTTCATGTGGAGGGTCTCGGGGCGTTCTCCTGGTAGCTCTTCCCACAGACCACTGGCTGTAGGGTTTCTCTCCGGTGTGGGTCGGCAGGTGTTTCTTGTCAGGTCGTTCTTGGTGACCAAGGCCTTCCAGCACGGGTGGCAATGGATATAAGCTCCTTCTTATGGAGCGGATGTGGGTCTCTAGGCATCCTTTGGTTGCTGGGCTCTTGCTGCGGGGCTGCAGCTGAATGGCTTCTCCCGGTGTGGAGGTCAGCATGTAGGCGTTCCAGCCTTACCTGCCTGACCTTCCCATGAGCCAGCCTTTTCAAGCAGCTTCTACGCCCGTGTGGATCCTCTTGTGGACCTCAGGACATGGACCGGCATGAAGCTCTTCCCATGAGTTTAAGGAGACCCGTTGTGGTTGTCCGGTGTGGTTCTGATGTGCGTTGTCAGGCGCGTTATCTGGGCCGTCTTCCCACAGAACTCACAGATGCGGTCTCTCCCGCTGAATCCTCTTGTGGTGACGCAGAGCACCAGGGCGGGGAAGGATTTACCACAGATGCCGCGGCAGTGCGGTTTGACCCAGCCCCAGTGACTCCATGTGAGGTCTCGATGTTCTGGTAGGTTTACCACAGATGTGACAGATTTTACCCGGGCGTCCTAATGAGTCTGCAGGTGGTCTGTCAGGGGTCTCTGTAGGTGGAAACTTTCACCACAGGCATACAGGCCGGACTCTGCTGAGTGAGTCTTTTACATGTTTCCTCAAACTGCCTTTGCTTTGAAAGGGTCACTGCAGACTTTGCAGCAGTGGGGCGTCTGAGTGGAACATCTTGAGTTCTCCTGGACATTGGACTTTCCTCTGTCTCAGACTTCGGGTTCTGAGAGTCCGCTGGAGGCTCAGGGTCCTCGTCGTCCAGGATCTCCACAGGTAGGTCCTGCTGTGAGTCTTTAAGGCGCTGCTCTCGATGAAGGTCTTCCCACAGCTGGCAGTTAATGCAGTCGCTCCAGCTGTGGATCTTCTTGTGGGCGCCTCGGAGTCAGGGGCGTTTATTTTGCTGCAAGTAGACAGTTTGATCCCGTGTGGCTTAGCGTATGCGTCTCCATGTTCTGGAAACTTTTCCACTTAGATGCTGCAGGTCCATTGGTCTCTCTGTGAGACTGGGTGCTGAGTCAACAGACCGTCAGCTGAGTCCACCTGCTGTCACAGGCCTTGCAGATGCTCTGAGACTCCTGCAGTGCGTCTCGGCGTGTTTCATAGGAACCCTCGGCTGTGGAAGGTCTACAGACTCTGCAGCAGAAGCCAGGGGCCGACTGAGACCACTTTGGTCCTAGGGTTGGTGTTTTGTCTCTCCTTGGTTTCCAACGTCTCCGTCCTATCATCCTCGTTGTCCTCGCTCAATCTCTATTTGTCCTCATGGGTCTTCAGGTGCTCCTGGGCAGGTGGCTCTATGGGTGAGGTCAGTCCTGGACCGGGCAGACATCTTGGAATCCTCCTGCTGGATCTTCTTGTGCCTCCTCAGTGCTCCGGGTCCGAGAGCTCTTGCTGCAGGCGTCACAGCTGAGCAGTTTGACTCCTGTGTGACTCCTCATGTGTGTCTCCATGTTCTGAAATGTTTTCCACAGACATGACATGTCCCACCGCCACTGACAGTCTCTCTGTAGGACCTGAGATGGTCCGACAAACTGTCTGAGGACTGAACCCGTTCTCCACAGACTCCACCTCCAGGCTGGTCCATGTGGGTTTCGTGTTTGACCAGATTCCCTTGCATAGCGGAAAGTTTTTCTAGACGACACAGCAGTGAGTTGCTGGCGGTCTGGCGCTGCCACTTACCGTCTCCTGCTGCTGAACCTCCGGGTCTGTTTGTGTCTTTACAATACTGGAGGTTGTTGCTCAATCGTCATGCTATGTCGTTGTTTCGGCTGCAGAGACGTCTGAGGAAACGAGGAGCTGCGGGGAGTGGACAGGGTCGACCTCCTGACGGCGGCGTCTGGATTTCATCCGGCGGACAAACAGATCAAGTCTGAAGGAAGGAAATAAAATGAGGTCAGTTGATCAGATTCATTCTTAAAAATAGCAGTGTGGAGGATTTACTGACATCTAGTGGTGAGAACTCAGACTGTAGCCGACTGAACACCTCCCTCTCTGGGCATCAGAGGTCAGTCTACAGTAGCCGTCAGGACAAAGCCAGATATTTTGTCTCTGTTGACCCAGAGCTGGTTTCTGTGGACTGGTTTCAGCTCAATCTTGAGGAAGTCTATGCTGTGTTGTTGTGTTTTATCTCCTCCTGTTTCAGAGGAGACTGGCGACTCGTGTTCAAACCCAGAAAATCTCTGAAAGTCAGGACAGAATATCAGTTAGTTTAAAGCCTCGGTCTCCTGACAGCAGCATCTCTGCTGCTGATGACAGAAGCTGGTCCTCTCCTGTCAGTTTGATTTATTATAAAACCACACACAGAACAGACGCTGGTTTAGTTATTTAATATAGCAAACTGGGTAACGGCTGTAACAACTCTGAACAGAGCCAGTGTTTGGTTCCACGGTTTGTCTGTTCTGGGCTCCTGTGAAACAGTGGACTCTGTGGAGGAGCTGCTCTCTCATGTTCAACATCTGAACCCTGAAGTTCAGTTCTTCGACAAGGAACTCGAACTGGAAGCAAGAGCTTCAAACATCCTGCAGACCTGATCCACTGTATCGGGGTTTCTAAATCATCAGTGTGAGGAGATGTCTGGAAACTGAAGCCTTAACTGACTGCCTGTTTCCTGTGAAGAGGCTGAGCAGGTTTCACTAACTTCACTCTGTGACATTAAAACATCACGACGTGTTTGAATAAAAACTAGACTTTATATCTTTTAATTGACCAATCAGAGCAGGCCTGATGGAGCCCCTGGTCTGATGCGGATCTCAAACTCACTCCCTCGTGGTCCTGGTCCCCTCAGTCCTGCAGTCGGTACAGATTTGACCAGGTGAGGCTGTGTCTCTATTGACCTCTGATTGGCTGACCTCTGGTTGCACCTAGAAACAGTCAGAGCGGTGATGTGGCTCCAACTTGTAGCGTCAGTCTGTGGAAACGAGTGGAGAGCAGGTTAACTCACACCCTGTGTCAGTTCAGTCAGGACCCACCGGGTAGCACCGCCTCCAGCAGCCATGCCGCTCCAGCTGCCGCCAGTACTCCTCCATCTCCCTCTCAGGAGCTCCGCGACGCCTCCGCCGCCGCCGCCAGCCGCTCGGTGAGGGCAGGCGCGGCAGGCGCAACAGGCAACCCCGGACCCGCCGCCGCTGCGCTGCTCAGCAGCCCCAGCACCTCCTCCCCGACCCCGCCTCAGCTGCTCGACACCGGCTCCGTGTTCAGGCACGGAGCCACTGGCGCAGCGGGGCTTCAGTCAGAGCCATACCGGGACGATAAATCACCGGCCAACAGGAAGGAAAACAACCCGGGTCTGTTTCAGGTCACCAGGTTCACACTGAGGGAAGGGGCCCGGAGTCTGCCCCCTTCTGGACCAGGAGGAGACCGACAACAGGACCAACACTGGTACTGATACACAACCTGTTACTGGGTAGGCGGGGAGTTACTTCAGAACAATCTGAGACACTTGTACTCCCTGTCAGAATACGAATACTGTGTAATCTATTTACTTCAGTTGTAATCCCACTTCAGTTGTAATATATTTTAAAATAATTTGCTGTCGGATGTTGGATCTGAATATTTTTACTGCAATGATTTTCCTTGATTAAATAAAGGTTTTATTATTATTATATTCTGAAATGTCCTCATTAGATTACTATACGTTACATCATATTAATAATCATAGCACCACTAAAGAGTCTTTACTTTTAATAGCCACTAGTTTGACTTGTAGTGAAGTATTATGATACTACCTGAGTAAAGAATGCGAGTATTTCCTCCACCACAGCTGTTTCTCTAGATGGCTGTTAGTAGATAAAAAACTGATCATTCTAATTTAACAAACAAACATATGAATCGAATAAAGCAAATGAAAAGGATCTGATTCTGATGGTCCAGAATTCAGTTTGTGACTGAAAAAAAAAAAAAAAAAAATATATATATATATATATATATATATATATATATAAAATAATTTAATTAATAAGAAAAATTTCAAACAGCATAAAAACTCAGTAACCATAGTAGCGGGTTGTGGAAACAGCAGCTGGGGCTCATGGGCAATGGTTAGAACAGAAAAAATCAGTCAGTCAGAAAGTTTTTTGTTTAGTGAAACAAATTTGTTTATTGACTGAAAACATGTTGAGACAGAGAATCACCTCCTTCTTCTTCCTGTGGTTCCAGCATTTAACAGATCTGTTTGTGAGGTCCTGGAGAGTCTGGAGGGTCCTGAAGGGTCTGGATTTGGAATCAGGATCCTGTCCAGAGACCTGAATCAAACCTTGATGCTGAGACAAACAGACTTTAAAAATCCTGCTGACGGTTCTGCTCTGAACTGGGTCTGAACCGTCAGACCTCTAAAGTTCCTGGTTCTATATCGATGGAGATTCTTGGTCCAGAGAGAAACAGAACTGATGATTAACCCTATCATCTAATCAATTAATTAATTAATATATAAATGTTAAAAGGCATTTGCCAACCTGAATAGAATACTTTGAGATATGAGCAGGAAACAAATAAATCCGCGTCTCCAAATGAAACCAGTGAAACTGTAGACTGAATCTCGGTATCTCTGAAGAGATGTCGTTCTACATGTTGATCAAAGTTCTGATTCTCGCTGCTACAACTTTTTCGGTCTAGGTTTTGACTTCCATCAAACTAGGACCAGAACAAATTAACACTTTTTAAAATGAGACTCAGCTCCGTTACTGACAGAAGTTCTGAGTGAAATTGTTTGGAAACTGGCGAACAAAGTTGAACAGTGTTGATTTGAGTCCAGCTCTGAGTCTCTAACCGGGTCCCCTACGGCTGGAGAACCCTGGTAAAGAAACACGTCCACCTTCCTTAACTGCTCCTGAGTCCTGATCAGCTCCGGTCAGTCTCCTCACCCCCCTCGGCGTGTGGACAGGGGTGTCGTTGGCGACCTTTTGGCCTGGCTCTTCCATGAACCCTGCAGCAATATGGTTTCTCTCCGGTGTGGATCAGGTGTGTCTCTTCAGGTCCACGTCCCAGCAAACCTTTCCCACAGACCTGACACAGGGCGTCTCTCCCTTGTTGTGGAAAGCGGACATGAGTGTCAAGTCTGTTTCTGGGTGAAACCTTTTCCACAAGAGGCTGCAGGAGAGCATCCCTTCGCCCGTGTGGATCTTCAGGTCTCTTTGGGTTACCGCTCTGGTTGAGGCCTTCCCATAGGCGGCAGATTATGCGGTTTCTCTCGGTGTGGATCCTCATGTGTGCATCAGCAGGCGCCCGGCGTGAGCTAGAGCCGCCCGCAGACCTCACAGGTGTTGCTGACCTCACAGTGGGAGGCGCAGGTGAGCAGCGAGGCTGGCGGCAGACTCATACTGGTGTCACAAGTCCGCAGCAGCAGTCCGGCTCCTGCAGGTGAGTCTCCACATGTTTCACTGTGGGGTCTTCCTGTCAGGCGTCCTGCACTTTACAGGCAGTAGGATGGCGGTAGTGCGGAATCTCTTTGGTTTTTAGGCGCCGTCCTTCATTGAGTCGTCATATTAGCCAAATAGGCTCTGTTGCTTCCTGAACTCACTGCCCGCAGATACCAGGTGTGCACCAGCTCCCGCTGTGCTCTGTGTATCGCTCCAAAGGCGTCATGTGACAGAAGGCGGCTGCACTCTTTTACTGGAGCGTTTCTCTGTGGACACTTGGCATTAATATGACGTCGGTTTCCCTTCTGGCTGGGCTTCTTGCGCCAGATGTCGCAGCTGTATGGTTTCTCTCCGTGTGCGATCGGACAGCCCGGCTCCCTGCGCCAGGATGGACTGGAAAGATCTTCCCTTGAAGGGAGCAGGTTACTCTCCTCTCTGTGTGTCTTATGGTGGCGCTCAGGTTATCAGCCGAGTCCAGAGCACTCATACAGAAGCCGCAGCGGTGGTCTAGGGTCTTTGGCGCAGACCTGCAAGGCGATGTTTGAGCAGAAGCCTTTCCCTGCAGAGTAGTCCACCAGACCAGACGGTTGAAACTCTGGGCGGGTTGGCCGTTCCGTTTGTTCCTGGCCTTGATGGCCCCTCTCTTCTTCTTCCTCTACAGGATCTGAGGTCTCAGTTCTGTTCGGTCCAGTCGCTGTCAGGTCACTGTCGCTGTGAGGCGACCGAGAACTCTTCCGGTGACACGGGCGGTTGTGGGGGAAGGGGAGCAAGGCATCAGTGGGCAGGAAACATCGCTGTCAAGGTGTTTCAGGTTCAGACTGGTTCAGGTCTGCAGGGTCTCTGCAGGGTGGAGAGTCTGTCTGGCTCAGGTTCACTGACTGCAGCAGCTCTAAAGGAGAGAACACTGATCAACACCTGAGCTGAACTAAGCGGACGTCACTGTTTCCTCAAGCTTCACTTCATGTGATCATTCTCTGAGTCTGTGTGATGCGCTTGAGTCTCTGATGATCAGACTGGATCAGATGAAACAGTAAAACTGGGTCAGTTTCAGATCCAGCTGTTTCACCTGATCTGATGAAGAGGGCCCAGCTGTCTGTCTGACAGTTTGACACCCTCCTCTGATGATGAGACCATGTGGAGTCACAACCAGTGGTGGAAGTAACTAAGGTATTGTGCAGTTACTCGGGCACAGTACTTAACTACAGTTCTGGTACTTTGTTCCTTATTTGAGTGTCATCAGGGTCAGAGACTCTGAACCTCTCACATGGTTTCACTTCGATAAAGATCAGAGAAAAACTGAATCACAGCTTAGATCGACTCAGATTTACCTGCTCCACCTGTTGATAAACCTGTTTATAAACCTGCTCCACCTGTTTATGAGCCTGTTTATAAACCTGCTCCACCTGTTGATAAACCTGTTGATAAACCTGCTCCACCTGTTTATGAGCCTGTTTATAAACCTGCTCCACCTGTTGATAAACCTGTTTATAAACCTGCTCCACCTGTTTATGAGCCTGTTTATAAACCTGCTCCCTGTTTATGAGGCACATTTTATAAACCTGCTCCACCTGTTGATAAACCTGTTTATAAACCTGCTCCACCTGTTGATAAACCTGTTTATAAACCTGCTCCACCTGTTTATGAGCCTGTTTATAAACCTGCTCCACCTGTTTATGAGCCTGTTTATAAACCTGCTCCACCTGTTGATAAACCTGTTTATAAACCTGCTCCACCTGTTCATGAGCCTGTTTATAAACCTGCTCCACCTGTTTATGAGCCTGTTTATAAACCTGCTCCACCTGCAGCAACTACAACACCAGGCTGCCTGGTAGATTCACTGAGACCAAACGACTTTAACTTTACTTATTTACTTTTTACTTGTAATGGAGTTTTTTTTTTTTTTTTTTTACTGTAACGGTGTTTAGGGTCCACAGTCTGAACGTTGCTCTGTGACTGTGAATCTGTTACCACTTTGCAGGGCTTTTTATTCTGAAGCTGGGCGGAAGTGTGAGTCTGTGTGAGCCGTGTCCGGGTCCTCCCGGGTCCAGAGAGCAGGGACTGACCTGCTCTGTGCAGGCCAACGGGCTTCAGCACGGCATCGAGCCAGCCTCCTCATGAATCTCCCACTCTAATGCTCCCTCTGTCTTCGTACTCCGCCAAGACTTTTCCTCAAACAGACCGACAGTCTCCTCCGCCGCATAGGTGGCCGCTCGGTGAGCGGCTCTCAGCGCCAGTTTCAGCCGTTCTTCTCCTTTCTCACCTGCAGCAGAAAGTCTTCAGCGGCGCTTCAGTCCGCTCGTGGACCGACACCCGCAGCAGCTGCACGGGCGCACATTTTCCTCCTTTTCTGCACCAATCCTGGGCCTCCAGCGAACAAAGAGCCAGCAGGGAGGTAAACAGAGACACCCGAGTTCCGCGTCGACGACGGTTCTCAGCGAGAGGAGAGCCCAGAAACGAACAGCGCGAACAGCGCCCTCTGCTGGACTGGAGGACAAACACCCACTACAGTCCCAGCAGAGACGAGAGACAAGTTCTCTGCTCTCTGACTCCCACTGAGACTCTGAGCTACACAAGTACCACACATCACACTATACTCAGAGTACTCACACTAAAAGTACTCCCTCTGCTCATCAGATTACTGATTACAGTTACTAATAAATTCAAGTATTTGTCTCTTTAATGCAGCAGATGAATCTGTAATAAACATAATCATTTATTGGTTATGTTTAGTTTGATACAGATGACAGTAGAGGACGGTAGATGAGGACAGTAGAGTACAGTAGAGTACAGCATTTCTCTCTGAAGTGGAAAAGAGGAATCAAGTATCAGAACATAGAAATACTCATCAGTAACAGCAGCATTTATATGAACCTCTGCAGCTTTGTTCTGTTTCTGTTTATTATGTAATTCATTTAAATGAATTTGATTTTATTGTATTTATTTATTGTATGTTTATTTATTGATTTAATATTCTGTGGAGCATTTTTCTTTAATGTTTCTGGAATATTCAGTTTCTGTTGTCACAATAAAGTTAAATAAATAAATTAAAGTTGCCATGTGCACATAATCCAGTATTTTAGTTCATTCTAAAGTTTCTCTGTTTGCCTGCTGTCGTCTTCTCTACATGTTAAATTCATTCAGATATGAGCTGGAATTATTATTTATCAGTGGATTTACTCACAGAGGTCAGTTATGAACTTTTCTTAATTTAACTTTTAGTTTTTATTTAATGTGAAAAGTGTCAGGACTTTTTTTAAACTCCAGAATCTTCATTCAACACGAAGACTCATGAAACATTATTGTTTCTAGTTTATTAAGCTAATGTTAGCAACAAGCTAACGCCATTTTCTGACGGTAAACAACAACAAACGGCTTCTGTCGCTGTTCGTCTGCTTCCTGTTTAATAAAGTTCTTTTTGAAAGCCCCCTGTTGCCAGGAGACGGTAAACACTCCCGCCTTCCCTGCCGTTGCTAGGATACAGTGAAGCGGATCAGAGTCTAACGGTCGGTGAAACATGGAGATCGTTCACGTTTACACGAAGCTCCGCGCTGAGTTCGGCCGACAGTGTCTGTTCTCGGACCGGCCCGCCGAGCTGCTGGTCGACGTCCTCCCGGACCCGAGTCTGGGTCTGCAGTTCATCCACAAGACTCCCAGAGACCAGGCCCTGCAGGCCTGCCGGGACATGTCCGAGCACCAGGTTCGACTTACCTGTTCATACGTCATTAACTAACCGGAGTTTAACGTCATGTAAAGTGACGTTAACGGTAAATTAACGGTGATGGTTACAGACAGTGACCTGTGTGACGTTTAATTCACAGAGTGACGTTTCCAGGTGTGAACAAACCTTCAGTGGAGACTCAGGTGTGTTCAGAGGTTTAAAACTGATCAGGTCATGATGTGACCAGAGTCCTGCAGTGATCTAGACCGGAAGTTAGCATCAGCCTGGTTCTCTCCACAAAAAGCCAGTTGGATTTGAACATGCTAACATGCTAACTTACTTCCTGGTTTTAGGCTCATATCTGATAATATCAGTTTAAATTTAACCCTGGTGTTTCTCTTCTGTGTTTTTGGGTGTAAATGACTGTGAGGGAATCAGTGCAGTATTGATCAGTATTGATCAGCATTGATCAGGAACAGTGAACAGCTGCTGCAGTGTAGTCTAATGGACAATCGTCCACGTCAACATACGTCCACTAAAGTTCACTATATATCTCTACCAGACTCCATTGACAAAAACATTTTACTGGGAGCTGCTGGAATACCACTGCCTCCATCTGTTAGGTTAAACATACTGGAGTTCTCCTTTCATCTGAAGTAATGAGGTTTGTTACTTCACAGCTTTATCAGTCATGTGTTAAACTCCATGTTCCAGTGAAGTGTCAGTTAGAGTCAGTTCACCTCCATGTTTCTGTAAAACACCATATTTACTATGAAGGTTCAAAACATGAAGCAGACGTCAACTCTCTGGACTAAACCAATCTATAATCAATCAAAGTGGCTGATTGACAATTAATCACATGATCAAAACTAACTTATAAACTGTACCTGACCACAGACTCACCTGGTTCACTGGTTCACCTGCTCTGAGGTATCTAATGTTCACAGTCAGCTGACTCAGGTGTTCCTAATATTCTGACTCCTCAGGACAGAGAATTGTTTGGTTTGTGAGTCAGTGATGAAGTGAAGTCGTGTGATTGGTGTTTACCTGTGCAGGTGAACACGGAGCGCTTTGAGTCTGACAGCTGTGGGATAAACCATGTGGAGGGGGGGTGGCCCAAAGATGTCAACCCCCAGGAGATGGAACAAACCATTCGTTTCAGGAAGAAGGTGGAGAAAGACGAGAGCTACATCAACAGCACCCTGCAGCTGGGCAGCGTAAGATCCACGTCGATCCACGTCAATCCACATCGATCCAGTTTACCTCAGTCCACATCATGTTTCATTTCTCTGCTGCTGCTTTAAACTTTGTTTACTTAGTTTCTGTTTTATCTGGAGGAAACTGTCAGCTGATCAGAGGGGATGTGTCCGCAGCTGAGGCCACACCCCTGTCTGTGATGTCACCATTTGATGTCATCATGTGGTCCAGGTCATGGAGCACTCCATCAGACAGAACAACGCGGTGGACATCTACCAGGAGTACTTCGAGGACGAGGAGGAGGTGGAGGAAAGTCAGGAGCCGCCGTCCGCCAAGACCATCAACGTCTTCAGGTGCAGCTGACGTCAAACTGATCGACGGACGCTGACTGATCGATCGCCGTGACTGATTGTTGGTCTACTTCCTGTCCTATGTGTCTGCAGAGATCCTAATGAGGTGAAACGTACGGTCACCTGCCTGTCGTGGCATCCTGACAGCGGCAGGAAGCTGGCGGCCGCCTACTCCTGCCTCGAGTTCCAGAAAACCTCCAAAGACATGAACCTGGACTCCTACATCTGGGACGTGGGTGAGTCAGACGGCAGCTGGATTTAAAACCAGCACAGAGTCCGGTCTGTTGACATGTCTTGTGTTTCAGAGAACCCGAACAGACCCGAGATGACCCTGAAGCCGACGTCTCCACTCGTCTGTCTGGAGTACAATCCCAAAGACTCACACACCCTGGTGGGAGGCAGCTACAATGGACAGATTGGTGGGTTCAGGTCCAGACCAAGCAGAACCTGATTTTCTGTCTATGACAAGGTTTATAGACGTGTGGCTGTGTTTGTTTTAGCGTACTGGGACACCCGGAGAGGCAGCCAGCCGGTGGAGTTGTCCTCTGTGGAGCAGAGTCACAGAGACCCGGTCTACAAGATCATCTGGCTGCAGTCCAAGACTGGGACAGACGCCTTCTCTGCCTCCACAGACGGACAGGTAGACTGAGGAGGATTCACCAGGACCAGGGCCCGGTCTCCATTTATATCAGTGGAATAATCAGAAAGTCTCTCTCTGTCAGGTTCTGTGGTGGGACGTCCGCAAACTGAGTGAGCCCACAGAGCGTCTGGTTCTGGACCCGGGCAGGGAGGGGAACCTGGATCGAGCTCTAGGAGCCATCTCTCTGGAGTTTGAGTCCACCATGGTGAGTTTTGGTCCGTTAGTATGTTACCAAGTTTTAAGGCCTCTGTGATTCTGGTCTTCAGTCGTCAGCCCAGAGTCTCCATCCAGCCCTGATTCTGGTCCAGGTGGTGTAGTCCAGAAGTCGGTCCCAGTCTCTCAGTGTCTCTCGGTGTCTCTGCAGCCGACTAAGTTCCTGGTGGGGACGGAGCAGGGCGTGGTCGTCTCCTGTAACAGGAAGGCAAAGACTCCGGCCGAGAAGATCGTTTGTACGTACGACGGTCACCACGGCCCCGTCTACGCCCTGCAGAGGAACCCCTTCTTCCCCAAAAACTTCCTGACCGTGGGGGACTGGACGGCCCGGATCTGGTCCGAGGACATCAAGGAGTCGTCCATCATGTGGACCAAGTAGGAATCAGACGTCAGCATCGCACTCAGACTCAAACAGACCAGATCTCAGCTCCTGTGTTCTGTTTCCTCAGGTATCAGATGTCATACCTGACGGACGCCTGCTGGAGTCCGGTCAGACCCTCTGTCTTCTTCACTGTGAAGATGGACGGCGTGTTGGACGTCTGGGACATTCTGTTCAAACAGAACGACCCCACTCTCAGTCTCAAGGTCCTCTGATGTCCCCAAACACACTGCTGCTGCTGCTGTTGTTGTTGTTGTTGATGTCTCTTGTCGTCCTCAGGTGTGTGACGAGGCTCTGTACAGCCTCCGTGTTCAGGATAATGGGCGTCTGGTGGCGTGCGGCTCTCAGCAGGGCGGGGCCACGCTGCTGGAGATCTGCTCCGGACTGTCGACGCTCCAGAAGAACGAGAAGAGTCTGTTAGCTGCGGTGCGAAGCACTGACTCACCTGAACACACCTTTACCCACCTTTACACACCTGAACACACCTTTACACGCCTGAACACACCTTTATACACCTATACATGCGCCTGCACACACCTGTTCAACCTGAACTCATCATCTCAGTGAGACAGAGATATTATTTATGATGTGGTGAATAAAAGTCGATGGAGCCTCAGGTGTTCTTCTATGATACTGTGTCGTGGGTCAGAGGTTGTCGTGCTCGTCAGTTTCCTGTGAATAATAAAGTTCGGCGTGGAGCTGAAACATCTGTCGTCGGTTTGTTTGTTTGTCTCCAGATGTTTGAGCGTGAGACGAAGCGGGAGAAGATCCTGGAGGCTCGACAGAGAGAGATTCGTCTGAAGGAGAGGAGTCGGTCGGAGCAGAGCAGGGAGGAGGAGGGAGGACGGGAGGAGGGGGAGGAGAGCCCCGATCAGCTGATCGCCAGAGCTGAGAACGACTTCTACAGCGTGGTGGAGACAGAGATGAGGAGGAGAAGGGAGAAGGAGGACGAGGAGAACCAGGTGATGTCTTTAATACTCTACACTCAACAGTCTCTTTCTGTTCTCTGACTTTCACATCTGAGAATACTAAAGTACTTTTACTGCAGTAAAATGTAATGGAGTATTTTTTATACGCCTGGACTGAAGTCCTCTGATGTCTGATGTTTTATCATTTTACTTCAAACTGAGTTTTAACAAAATAAAATGTTGTTTTTCAGGAAAAAGGTGTCTGTGAAGAAAAAGAAGTGAAAGACGAAGCAGAAACGTCACAGTGAATATTTACTCTTCTTTCATGTGAATGTTGCAATGACCTGAGTGTTTTCACTGAGAATTTTGTTCAATAAAAAGAATTTCTGTAAAGCAAACAAAGCAAGCAAACTTTATTTTGAAATCTCTGAACCTGAGATTTCACCCTGAAATCAAATGTCGAATCGTATGTAAAAAACTGATGTACAATATTACTGTGTAAGATTAATTTATCATCATAAAAATTTAAAATGTATGTTGCAGTATATTTTTTTTTACCATTTTGTTTGGTCTTTAATCAGTTTGTATAATTATTTACAGACCGAAATAATCTGTCTTTATATTGTTTTTTTTTTTTTTTTTCAGACGTTTTTAGTTTACGTTTGTGTAGATGATACTTTTATTCCGAAGGACACCGGAAATCCTGTTGTTGATACCGGAACAGACGCTCTGTTAGCATCGTTAGCTGTTAGCAGCAGTCAGTGAGTCTCAGCTGCTCCCGGTTCTGTCCCGGCTCTCGGTGTGAACATGTCCCGGGTCCAGAAGCTCCGGGTCTTCGTCAGTCAGCGGCTGAACGCGGCGGTCGAAGAGATTCTGGCGGCGTTTGAAAAAACGATCGTTAAATACGAACAGGAAGCGGCTCTGTGTCAGGAGATCATCTCCCGCCAGCACGCGCTGCTCTGCGCGCTCCACAAACCGTCCGCAGGTGAGCACATACCTGAGAGCCCGTCCGGTTCAGGCCGCCCGGTGCTCACGTGTTTACAGGTGGTTTTTCACCTGATGAGGAACTTCAGGATCAGGTCCAGGGTCTGACCCCGGTCCAGGTTCAGGTTCAGTTGTGATGCGGATCCCGGAGTTCAGGAACATGTTCCAGGTGTCTCAGGGTCCTCTAAGGTCAGTCTGACTCCAGGTTTAAAACATTAATCAGATTCCTGCTGATCACTGGTGATGATCAGGTTATTGGTTGATCGATCAGTGTTTCTGTTTCAGATGAAAACTGAACTCAGCAGCTTCTTACTGTTGTGTGTCAGAGCTTTCGTCTCATCTCTTGGTCTTCATCAGATCTCTTTAATCCTGCTCAGAGGATCTGGTCCAGTATCTAACATCTCTGGTCTTTGTTTCCCTGCAGACGCCTTCAATCAGCAGCTGCTGGTGAGTAAAGAGGTCCACTCTGAACGAGACCAGGACCAGGAGGACCCACAGCCCTCACATGTTGAAGAGGAGCAGGAGGGAGAACAGCTTCAAAACCTGGACGAGGTCGAGATCATCAAGTTCACCTACAATCCGCGGCGTGCAGTGAGACCAGGTGAGGACCTGGACCTGTCAGCTGCCGGGTCTGCTCAGGTGGAACCAGGACCAGCAGATCTGGTTCAGGACATCCTGCTGGTGTCGTCCTCTGAGACAGAGGACAGCGACGACTACAGCAGACACTCCGCTGATCCCAGACCGGCGTCAGACAGACCGAAACCAAAGACGAACCGTAGACCAGGAGCCATCAGCTGCAGGGTCTGCAGCCGGACTTTCAGAGCTCAGAGGTTTTTATTCAGACATGTTAAAGCTCACCTGCAGGAGGTGGAGCCGGTTTGTGGTGTGTGTGGCGAACGGTTCGAGACCACCGATGGTCTGGGGCTTCATGTCCAGACTCACCGGATCGGGAGGAAGAGGGGGGACCCAGAGAATGAGACCAGGACCCGGAGCAGAGAGAGACTGATTCACCAGCACTCGAACCTCGACACCAAAGACCACGAGGACCAGAACCCGAACAGGTGTGACGACTGCGGAAAGACTTTTCTTCAGGTGTGGAAGAAGAAGAAACACAGGTGCTGCCCCCGGAGGAAAAACCAGGATCCAAAGAGTCCCAGAGATGGACCGAAGAGGAGGAGGAGGAGGAAGACCTGAAGGATAAATCTGAGTTTTATTCTGGTCCAGAAAGCGGATGACATCACCTCCATAAACCCAGGATATGTTATTTTTTTAATTGAATGATTTAGATTTTTACATTTCACATTTAAAAAAACGCTGCAGTGAAACTGTCGATAACAAGAAAATATTACAAAAAAGTTTGAAAAACGTTTAGAGGCAAAAATAATTCATTTTAGTTTCCACACAGAAACATTCAGAGAAACAAAATCTAATATTCAGAAATTTTTCAAAACTCACTGAGAAAAAAGATTTGAACACAAAAATGGAAAATTTATTTTTCAGATATTCAGATTTTTTCACTCTGGCGACTTTAGGACTCTTTAACGAAAATAAGATTTTTTTCCTCTTAGTTTTTTCCCCTTTATTCTGAAAGCGTCAGTGTTATCGTCATTATATAAATTTTTTTTATGAAGACAAAATAAAATGTTAAAATATTCTGGAAAGAGTCAGAACATTTATAATAATTTTTTACTTCCAAAATATTGGGACTTTATTCTGAAAATAACTTTTATTTCTGCTAATTTTTGACTTAGAAGCAATTCAGTGAAATGTGATTTTTTTTTTGGGGGGGGTCCAGAGCTATAGCGCCATGTGATTGGTCACAGTTTCCATGGTAACGTCAGTTCAGTTCAGATGAAGAGTTGATTGTTGTTCTCAGGTGTTTTAGTGAGCGTTCTGGTTTCTAATAAAAACATTTTCTACTGATTCTTCTGTTTGAACATCATTAACCATCATTAGTAGCTGCTCTGAAGCTTTCAGTGATGTCACATGGTCTTCCTCGGCTGAGGGAGTCGTCTGTGGTCACATGGTTTTTATTTTTGTTTTTTGAATCTGAATCTGAGTCAAACACAGATTTCTGTGAAGAACTGTTTTTAATTTCGTTTGAATAAAATTGAATTTGTCCTCGGTGCGTCGCCGTGACGCAGCAGATAAATGTGGTTCAGGTGAGTTGGCAGGTGAGACCCTGATCAATCAGCTGAGGATCGATCAGCAGGTGGAGGTGACTCTGTGTCTGGCTGTTTCCTGCTGCTGACCTCATCACTCCAGCTGTACCTGTGGAGGGGGCGGGGCTGTGAAGTGATGGGTGGGATCTTACACAGAAGAGGGAGGGGTGGTGTGGGGAGGAGGCTCCCTTGAGGAGGTCTGTCGCAGGCCCTCTGTCGATGGTGACCTCTTCGACGACGGCTGTGACTCGGTGGTTGTTTCTCGCCAGCCGGTGGAGTCTCCTCTGCCGGGTCGTAGCTGTGCGGTCGTCCCTCCTCCCCGCCGGTCTGAGGCGGTCTCTCCGCAGCGAGCCCTCTGGCCGCCTCCTCCTCTGGCTCTTCAATGCCGCTGTTGCTCCTCCTGGTGCCTCGCAGCAGGTCGTCAAGGTAGTTCTGCCTCTCAATGCGATGACCTCTGCAGGAGTTGAAGAGCTCCACGGCCGTCGGAGGATCTAGACCGTCCACGTCGATGAGGTACCTGCAGACCAGGTACCCGGTGCGGTTCAGGCCGTGGGTGCAGTGAACTCCGATCAGCTTGCCGTTGTCCCGGTTCTCCCTCAGGAACCGTCTCACCGCCCGTTTGAAGCTCAGGATGGTGGTGTCTGAGGGAACCTGGCGACCCTCTGTGAAGATCTTGATGTAGGACCAGGACTGCGGGACGTCCGTCAGTCCATAGTACTTCGTGGTGAAAGTGAGGTCAATGATCAGACCCAGCTCCTGGTTCTGGTTCTCCAGAGAGTCCAGGAGGTCCCAGAGACTGAAGGATTCTGATGCTGGGACCTGACAGTTCAGAGACAATTTTAAAGGCACTTTGAAGGCTATGAATCGAGTCCCTGGTATCCTCTGTCCTACAGGACTGTAGTCCAACCACCGGTCCGGTACGCTGCCCTTCTTCTTCTTCTTCTTCTTCTTCTTCTCCTCACAGGGAAACATCTCAGCTGCTCTGAGGTCTCAGGTGTTTGCAGGTTTTACTCTTTTCAGCACTGACCTGACACATCGGACAGAAACATGTTGATCACTGGATCTGAATAAAAAATCTGTTGTTGCGCCAAACTCCAGTCAAAATCCTGGTAATTTAAGATAAAACAGATGCACCTGTTACAGTTTAACACTGTTACTCAGACTGATGTGAAACTGTTTATGATTCAGATTCACCGAAAACTTTTATTTACATCACTCTCATTTACTCATCTTTCAGCAGAATATAAACTACAGCTCTTCTTCCTACAAACGGAAGTGACCGGTGTTTATAATTTGATATACCAACTTATGAATTTAAACTTTTACTAGTCGACCCAAAAAACTACTTTGTTTGTTATAAATTATAACTAACAAACAAAAAGTACATTTACTCCATTACTGTATTGTACTGTATGTACTTGTACGTATGTACTTGTACTTTACTTTAGTGTTTCTGGTTTTACTCCACTACATTTACAGTTACAGTTACTTTACGGATTTACACAGAAAACATATTGTTAATTAACAGAATACATTATAAACGGTGTACAGATGGTCACGTGTTCTCCACTCCACTTTATGCCGAAATGTTTAGAAGACTTTAATAGATGGAGACTGATGTTCGGAGCTGTTTTTAAGGTCATGTACCTCTTTAAAAAGGAAGAAAACATTCAACAGACGGATTTTTAAATGGAGTCTGGGCAGAGGTTCGCCCCGGTGAAGCATTTAAAGCCGCGTTTTCACGACAAACGAACAGAAAAATCCAAAATCCAAACAGACATTGAACTAATGACGTAAAAACCCGAAAACTCGCGACGAATTCACGATAGAATTTCTTGGAATGAGGTTTTCACGTACAGACAACCGTTAACACGTTAGCAATCCCGGAGCCATGTTACAGCTGACGCAGCAGATGACGTAACATCAGCGCGTAGGGGACGTCGACGTCTGACGTCAAGACGCTGGGCTGGGGATGACGGAAGCGTCCTGGCATTGTTTACATTCTGCCCTTTGTTCCGACAAAATGTCCAAAAAACGGTCGAAAAGCGCCGAGAGCCGGAGCCTGAGAGCTGCAATCGACCAGCAGCTGACGGCGGCCGCGGACCACATCTTCTTGCTGCTGAAGGAGCGCGGGCAGGCGGAGCTGGAGGAGCTGAGGGAGCTGGTGACGGAGCGGATCACCGCGGCCGTGGAGGAGATCTTCACCGCGTTCAGAGCCACCAGGACGCCCCGCGGAGAGGGAGGAGACCCGGAGGGACCCGGGGACAGTCCCAGACCGGGACCCGGAGCAGACAGCGCAGGTTAGTGTCCGGGTCCAGAGACAGACGGGTTCATTTAGTGACTTAATTCATGGAGCTTTAAACCGCATCGCACAGCCTTCATCAGGTGTAAGGACAGTTTAGTTGTTTTAGAGAAACTGGATTCAAACACGCGTTTATTTAAAAGAGACAGAAGAAGAATAAGTTTAATCAGTTTCTCTGAATCCAGGATCAATAAATATCGATTCTCTGATCAGAAACCTGATCAATGAAGAAGAAGAAACACCTGAGCTGACAGAGTTCATGTGAATAACAACAAATCAATACTCTATAACAGATCATTGATCTCATCACTGTTTAATTGGAGCCTGAGGTCGTAAAATAAATAAAATCATTTTCATTGATTCATTCATCGAGTCCAGTCTTTATTCTTTTATTGATCAGTTCTAAACATATTTACAGTGTTTGGAGCTGAGGAGCTTCAGTTCAGTTTCACACAGAGACAGAAAACAAACATCAGAATCACAAACATGAGCTCATCTCAAGGAATTATTCAAAGACAAAGCAGTAATAGAACATCTTTAAATTCATATATCTGCAGTGAATATTAACTTTGCCATAAAAACCTTTAGAGGACGTTAAGCTAAACTTTGGAAAATATAAAATCAAAATATCTGTTGTGATGTTCAGCTGTGAAGCTGTTGGAGATGTTTGGAACTGAACTGTTGTTTGCTCAGGTAAAGAAATGATTTGATTAAAACATGTTGGAACTGATCTCAACTGTTTTAAACTGAGACTCTGTGTGTTTGAATTGTTGGACAGATCAAGACATTCAACGTCTGTTTCCAGGTATTTTATAATTAAAGAATCATAATCCAGAATCTGGAGATTTTTCTTCAGTCAGATGCAGCTCCAGTCCTGAGAACAACGTGAGGATTTAAACATCTGAGATGATTAAAATAAAGCTGTTTGAATGTCTTTTCTCTGCAGAGTTGTGTCTGTCAGTCGGAGTCAGGAGTCTCTCCGCTGAAAAACATCTGAAACCCGACGTCTCCATGGACGACCGACTGAAGGAGCCTCTGCCCGGCACTTCCTCCAGACCGGAGACTGTCAACGAACCAGACCACCAACCAGCCTCTCCGGAGGATCGGGCCGGTGAGGAGGAGGAGGAGGATGACGAAGAGGAGATGTCTCACCGCTGCAGAGTGTGCGGGAAATCCTTCGACAGGAAAGGCTTCCTGATGAAACACGTGGAGAAACACTCGAAGGAGGCGGAGTGTCTCTGCGGTCTGTGCGGTGAGCGTTTGGAGTCCAGCAACGGCCTCAAGCTTCATCTCCAAACTCACCGAGACAGCAGCAGAACCTGCAACATCTGCGGCAAGAAGTTCCCCTCGATCCGAGCTCAGGAGACGCATCTGAGGCTGCACACCGGAGAGAAACCCTTCAGCTGCCACGTCTGCGGAAAAGGCTTCAATCAGAAGGGCAACATGGTGACACACATGAGGATCCACACGGCGGAGAAGCCGTTCAGGTGCACCGTCTGCCGCAAAGAGTTCAGCCACGCCGGCTCTCTGGAGCGACACATGAAGGCCCATGATGGACAGACGCCGTTCAGCTGCAAAGTCTGCAGGAAGGGATTTGCAAAGAGCGCAGAGCTGAGGCAACACGTCCGGAACCACGAGTCCGATGACCAGCCCGCCGTCAGGAACCGACGCAGGAAACCGAGTCTGACCCCCTCCCACTGCTGCAAGGTCTGCGGGAACGCCTTTCACAATAAAGGGAACTTTGTGAGACATGCTGAGACTCATTTAAATGATCCTGAATGTCGCTGTGGCGTCTGCGGAGAGCAGTCCGAGTCCTCAGAGAGTCTGCAGATCCACATCCAGGGCCACAGAGAAACCAGCAGGATCTGCGACATCTGCGGCATCAGCTTCAGGGACATGGAGATCCACATGAGGACACACACCGGCCAGAAACCCTTCAGGTGCAAAGACTGCGGTAAAGACTTCCCCAGGAAAGGTTCTCTGGAGCGGCACATGAAGCTGCACGCCGGCGAGAGGCCGTTCATCTGTGAATTCTGTGGGAAGACTTTCATCGAAAACACCGTCCTAAAGAGACACATCAAGAGCCACACGGGCGGGAAGCCGAGGATTTACTCCTGCGACGTCTGTGGCAAGAAGTTCACTATGAGCCAGCACCTGGACGTGCACAAGAGGATCCACACTGGGGAGAAACCCTACACTTGCAGGGTCTGTGAGAAGAGCTTTCGGCAGATCGGAAACCTGGACTCCCACATGAGGATTCACACGGGTGAGAAGCCGTTCATCTGCAGCCTCTGCGGGAAGAGGTTTCGCCAGAAGATCTCACTGGAGACGCACGAGAGATTCCACAAGAAGGAGAAACCGTTTGGCTGCCAGCTCTGCAGCAAAGGCTTTGTCCAGAAAATCGACTTGAAGAGACACATGCTGACGCACACCGGGGAGAAACCCTACAGCTGCCGGGTCTGCGGGAAGAGGTACCAGGAGAAACGCTCGGTGGACTCGCACATGAAGGTCCACACCGGAGAACGAGCTGCCAAAGATCCAACTGTGACGCCGAACCTGAAACGTCAGGAAGGAGTTCACGCTGACTTCATCCAGCTGTGACGAACAGAACACCCCGGTCTCTATGTCCCGCTGATCTGTGAACCTCCCTCTACCACACAGTCACACAGTAGTTCATCTGTACTGAAGGAGATTTCCCTGGAGCCCTGGAACTTTGGTACACCTGGACCAGAGTTAGTTCCTGTTGATGCTGTTTAAGATTTCATGTTTAAATTAAAGGAGTCGTTCCAGTGGCTGAAGAGTCAGATTCAGACTTTAGACTCAGACCTGGTTCTGATGTTTCACCTCCTCTGAATCTGTTTGTATTTTATAAACTCAACAGTAGAAACAGAAATGTTTGTTTCACTAAAGAAGAATTTCACCTCAGTGATTTTGATTTTAAACATAAAAACTTTTCTGCAGAGAAACAACAAAAACTTCAATGTTTGAGGTTTGAACCTGAAAATAAAAACATTTCTACTGGATTTTCTTGTCTGGTTATTTTACACTGATCTGACAGCAGCTGAATCTAAAGGAACGTTCAGTCAGAGTTGGTTTGTTGATTCTGATGAATCTGTGTCTGTCAGACTGGAACTAAAGATTATTATCAGTTAATCTGCAGATAATTGTCTCCATCAGTTGATTCATTTTCTTTAAACGTTTAGTTTTGGTTCAGGTTGTTGAGAAAAAACAAAAAATCACTGATCACTTCTATCAACTGATTAATCATTAATAAACGAATTGTTTCCTGTGTACAAGTGTGTGTGAGCATTTTATTAGGTACACCTGTCCGGCCTGCAGGTGATGATGTTCAGACGTGGTCATGGTTAAAGCATCATGAGACGATACAAACAGAACAAGTGAATTAAACTCTGGTTTCATGTTGGTGGAGACAGAACAGCTGGACTGGATCAGACTCTGCAGCTGTTCCTAATAAACTGGACGCTTAGTATAAACATCACTGCTCAGTAACTGTAATCAGTAATCTGATGAGCAGAGGGAGTACTTTTAGTGTGAGTACTCTGAGTATAGTGTGATGTGTGGTACTTGTGTAGCTCAGAGTCTCAGTGAGTCAGAGAGCAGAGAACTTGTTCCTCTGTCTCTGTCAGACTGTAGTGGGTGTGTTTGTCCTCCAGTCCAGCAGAGGGCGCTGTTCGCGCTGTTCGCTTCGCTCTCCTCTCAGCGAACTGTCGTCGACGCGGAACTCGGTGTCTCTGTTTACCTCCCCGCTGGCTCTCTTTGTTCGCTGGAGGCTCAGATTGCGCAGAAAAGGAGGAAAATGTGCGCCGTGCAGCTGCTGCGGGTGTCGGTCCACGAGCGGATCAGCGCCGCCGCTGAAGACTTTCTGCTGCAGGTGGAGAAAGGAGAAGAAACGGCTGAAATCCCGGCGCTGAGAGCGCTGCTCACCGAGCGGCTAACGGCGGCGGCGGAGGAGATCGTCGGTCTGTTTGAGGAAACCGTGGCGGAGTACGAAGACAGAGTGGAGCGGTCAGAGCGGGAGATCTGCCGCCAGAGGAGGCTGCTCGATGCCGTGCTGAAGCCCGAAGTCAGGCTGCACAGAGCAGGTCAGTCCCTGCTCTCTGGACCCGGAGGACCCGGACACGGCTCACATGCTAACGCTAGCTAGCATCGGCGCGGCTAACGCGAAGGTTTTTACTGAGACAAACTGATTTAAATGACGTCGCAGGACAGAAAAACACGGAAACGTGTTTATTGAACAAACAGACAACAACAAACACACCGTCACCAGGCAACAACTACAACTCCCAGAAGCCTTAGCCAGAGTACCTTGAGCAAAGCCTCATGGGAGCTGTAGTTTTTCACTGAGTAAATATGAACATTATCATTAATGTGACGGTTGCTTGTTCAGTTTGTCTCCTCTCTCTTCCCGTAGTCCAAACAGTAGAGGAGTGAATCTCTAGTCACCTCACGATTCAAGACTGTGATGATCGATTCAAAGTATCTGGAATGATCCATAATAACATCAATAACATGTCAGCGATTCCATGACTTTGGCTGTAGAGAGACGTTGTGTCTCAGCTCTCAGTGTGTAACAGTGTGAAAACCTGGCAGAGACAGACAATAACAACTTTACAGAGTTTTTAGATGTCTCTTATTAAATCTCCACTGTCTCCACTGCATAACCTGTAGCAGAAACTCTGGACGTGACACTGGCGTATTGTTCACAGTTCACATATGAAATCTTGCAGCACCATGGAGTGTTTCTCCTGTCGGGCTGCTGACTCTGTCAGTCTGTTTTAACTCACTGAAACACCAGTGCTTTCTGCTTCAACGGTGCAGCTCTCAGCAGGTAGAACTCACCTGACACCTGAGCTGAGATCAGAGACTCCAACATAACTGCTGTTCTCTCTCTGCTGCACAACAATAAATCAGTTTTAATTCAATGCTTAAAAAAAATAACCGTTATTTTTTTCCATGTTATTTTTTGGCTCAGCGGCTTTACGTCAGTTAACAGTTAGAAAAATCGATTTTTGACTTTTGTGAATTGATTCTGAATTGTCCACATCACTCACTGCTGTCCTCCATTTTCCTAACAACACTGTGTTAACGTTAGCTTAGTTAGCTGAATAATAAGTGAAGCTGATAGAGCGCCCTCTGCTGGATCACAACAAACTACTTCAGGTGGTCTGATGAGCTCATAGAGACACAGTCTGCAGTTCAAACGGGTTGTCACATGTCGTTCCAACAGATGTTTGAATGTGGATTCAGACAAAACAACAAAATAAATGTTTCTGCAGAGATGTCAGATATCATGAACTGTCCACAATCTGTGTCTCTGTCTCTGTCCTGCAGATGTTGAGCAGCTGCTGAGGAAAGAAGAGGTTCCCCCTGAGCAGCAGGAGTGGAGCCCCAGTCTGGACCAGGAGGACCCAGAGCCCCCCCACATTAAAGAGGAACAGGAGGAAGTGTGGAGCAGTCAGGAGGGAGAACAGCTTCAAGGGCTGGAGGAGGCCGATATCACCAAGTTCACCTTCACTCCTGTCCCTGTGAAGAGTGAAGATGATGAAGAGAAACCTCAGTCCTCAGAGCTTCATCAGAGTCAGACTGAGGAGAACAGAGAGGACTGTGGAGGACCAGGACCAGACAGGAACCCAGGTCCAGACCCACGTTTACAACCTGTTAGTGAAGACAATTCTCTGGACTCTACTGAGACTGATGACAGCGACTGTGATTGGACACAATCCAACGAGGCTCAGTCGGGTCCAGAGGTTCCTAAAAACAGCGAAGCTGCTGAAAACGATGTGGGGTCTTCAATGAAGGAGCGACCGTTTCCCTGCTCGTACTGCGGTAAAAGATTCAGCCTGAAGGGAAACTTGAACAGACACATCAGAGACCACACAGGAGAGAGACCGTTTCCCTGCACCGGCTGTGATAAATCCTTTAAGGACAGCGGATCGTTAACGGCACACATGAGGTGTCACACCGGAGAGCAGCCGTACAGCTGCTTATTCTGTGGGAAGAACTTCAGTGGAAGAGGAAACATGACCCGACACATGAGGATCCACACAGGAGAGAAGCCGTTCACCTGCTCAGTGTGTAACAAGAGTTTTCATGTTAAAGAACACCTCAACAGACACATGAAGTACCACACGGGAGAGAAACCTTTCAGCTGCTCTGTGTGTGGGAAAGGCTGTGCTCAGAAAACAGACCTGAAGAAACACATGAGAGTTCACACAGGAGAGAAACCCTTCAGTTGTCCGTTCTGTGGAAAGTGCTGCGCTGAAAAAGGAGACTTGACCAAACACATGAGAGTTCACACGGGAGAGAAACCGTTCAGCTGCAACATCTGCGGTAAGAGCTGTGCCCAGAAGGGAAGCCTGAAGATCCACATGAGGATCCACACCGGAGAGAAACCATTCAGCTGCTCTGTCTGTGGGAAGTGTTTTACTGTGACAGGACACCTGAAGAGACACATGAAGCTGCACGCAGCAGAGGGTCAGGTGACGCAGGCTGCAGAGACCTGTTCAGACAGAGTTAAAACTGAAGCTGACGCTGAATCATTGAACTCGTTGTGAGGGTCCGAACCCTCAGAGTCTGCAGCCAAATGTTTATCAAGCTTCACACATTCAGGGATGTTCATCATTCAGCTGGGAGAAATGAGCTGCTCTCAGAGACGTCACTGATCAAAGATACATTAGTGATAATGTAGAATAAGAGACGTGGTTTTACAGCCACAGAATGTGGTTTTGTGTCGGCGCCTCCATCGTGATCAGGGCTGTTTCTGTGTGAAATCCAAACGTCTGTTTAAACGTGGGTGAAAAGTTCTTATTTGACCTGTTTGAACTTTAGGCTGCGTCACTGACCTCATCAGACCACCTGAAGTAGTTTGTTGTGATCCAGCAGAGGGCGCTCTATCAGCTTCACTTATTATTCAGCTAACTAAGCTAACTCTAACACAGTGTTGTTAGGAAAATGGAGGACAGCAGCGAGCAGAGCCGACACCAAAACATCTGAGAGTCAGTGTAGAAGTGTTTTAGATTCTACACTGAGGATCGCAAAGTCACGAATAAAGACAAGACTGTTTGTCAACTTTGTTTCTCTCCAACAACAGTAAATCTGCAGACTCACCTGTTAGCTTAGCATCTGAGAACCCAGACGAGCAGAGCAGAAAGTTCTTAAAGTAACAAAAATAATGACGTGTTTTGGGGGCGGTGCGTTCAAATGAATTTGAATGAACTGTGGGTCATGTAGAGTTTGTAGAAAAAGCGACAGCCCTGGTCGTGATGTCACAGTGCTCACACAGATCACCTGTCCAACCTGGAAACCCTGATCACTGCCCATGAGACTGAAGCTGGAGATTCATTCATGACTGATCCCAGAGCTGCTGCTGTACAACAACACTACAGATATTTAACAGGCAGCTGAGAGCTGTGGGCAGCAGTCTGAGCTGACCAATCACAGCTCAGGTCGTGTCCATGTGACCACCATCACACCTGGTTGGTTTTCCTCAGTCGTTGTCAGGTGCTCAGAGACGTAAATAACTGATCAGGACTCGGGACCAGAGAGGATCTGACTTTATACACTGCAGCAGCAAGGAATCATGGGATGGCATTAAGGTCCAGTGTCTCATCTGCTAAAGGAGCTCAGACAGGAAGCAGTGAACACCTGGACCAGGTGAGCTCTGAGCACAGACAGATTTCCTCTGAGGAGCCTGAACACGACTCAGACGTGTTGATGAAGAACCTGTTGCTGCTTCGTTCTCCTCGCGTCTCTGTGACTCACCTGTTTTAGGAGAAACTGATTTCTGCGGAGTCGTTCTCATCAGGATTATTTCACCAAAAACTGAGTCAGCAGATTATTTAAAGAACTCAACACTAATGTCATCACAACAGTAAAAATAAAAAAGATCCTTTTGAGTTTGTGTGAAAAGATTTATTTTAGGAAAATATGAGAAATAAAGTCAGTGAAAGACACCTGTGTTCATGTGTGATCAGGGTTTTGATGGTAAAGTTGCACATCAGCCATCACATTGGACTCTACAGTGTTGTTCCATACGCTGCCACCCACTGGACAGTCGATGTAAGTCTCACACAAGTTACTCAAAACCGAGATGGCCAACAGAGGCCAGAAACACTCAGTCCTTCTGTAGAAGGAGACGCCTGCAGGTAAAAAATATTGGTAACATCTAAGGAGTAATACCATTGTATTGATTTTATATTTGGAGGAAATATAATTAATCATCCGTCCGTTAGATTTGTTTTTAAATTATTTTTTGTATTTTAAGAAACTGAAGTTCAGAAATGTTTTTTCTCGTCTAAAGAATAAAAAGACAAATAATCCTGAGGATTTCACGATTCATGTGAAATCACGAGCAGCTGTCGTTCTCATTGTGTCGATGATTCATTAGAATGAGTTTTAAACTGTTGAAATCTGAACTGCAGCTGTGACAGAGTCTCGGTCTGTCCTGTAGCAGCTGTTTGTCCTCCAGTCCAGGAGAGGGAGTACTTTTAGTGTGAGTACTCTGAGTATAGTGTGATGTGTGGTACTTGTGTAGCTCAGAGTCTCAGTGAGTCAGAGAGCAGAGAACTTGTTCCTCTGTCTCTGTCAGACTGTAGTGGGTGTGTTTGTCCTCCAGTCCAGCAGAGGGCGCTGTTCGCGCTGTTCGCTTCGCTCTCCTCTCAGCGAACTGTCGTCGACGCGGAACTCGGTGTCTCTGTTTACCTCCCCGCTGGCTCCTTTGTTCGCTGGAGGCTCAGATTGCGCAGAAAAGGAGGAAAATGTGCGCCGTGCAGCTGCTGCGGGTGTCGGTCCACGAGCGGATCAGCGCCGCCGCTGAAGACTTTCTGCTGCAGGTGGAGAAAGGAGAAGAAACGGCTGAAATCCCGGCGCTGAGAGCGCTGCTCACCGAGCGGCTAACGGCGGCGGCGGAGGAGATCGTCGGTCTGTTTGAGGAAACCGTGGCGGAGTACGAAGACAGAGTGGAGCGGTCAGAGCGGGAGATCTGCCGCCAGAGGAGGCTGCTCGATGCCGTGCTGAAGCCCGAAGTCAGGCTGCACAGAGCAGGTCAGAGCCGGAAACAGCCGAGTGGCGCCGAACCGTGGCCGGTGCTAAAACAGCGCGTGCGGACTGATTGTTGATCTGCTGTGGCCGTTTCCGGGGAAACGGGTGGTTTATGACGTCAGGTTTATTGATTATAGATTCAGTGGATCACACACAATGAACTGATCAGGTGATTGATCGATAATTAGCTGCCAATCAACTCATTAATCATCAGAATCAGTTTATTTCTTTTCAGTTCAGAGTCGGGGGGGGGGGTGTTAACAGGTGAAACCACCTCCTGTCAATCAGCTCATTGATCTGTGGAGGAATAATCAATAACTGAATAAAAATCAGTATTTCTGTAAACATGAATTAAAATGTTTTATTTTAACGTCAGATTCAAAGATTTTCCAGACGATTTCTTCAGCGACTCATCAGGAGCTTCAGTCATTGATCGACTGATCGGTGGATAATCAGCAGATAATCAGCAGACGACTGGAGCCGGATCAGACTCAGACCCTGAGCCCAGAGACTCCTCCAGTCCTGATCTCAGACCATCACAAAGAAACATCAGAGTCTTCACAGCATCATCATTTAGCATTAGCTTAGCATTCAGTAACCCTGTCAGAGAGCACACTGCTCCTCTGACGCTGATCTATCGACATCTCTGCTCTCCTCTGCAGACGTTTGTCAGTGACTAGGAGGACCAGGAGGACCCAGAGCCCCCCCACATTAAAGAGGAACAGGAGGAAGTGTGGAGCAGTCAGGAGGGAGAACAGCTTCAAGGACTGGAGGAGGCCGATATCACCAAGTTCACCTTCACTCCTGTCCCTGTGAAGAGTGAAGATGATGAAGAGAAACCTCAGTCCTCAGAGCTTCATCAGAGTCAGACTGAGGAGAACAGAGAGGACTGTGGAGGACCAGGGACCAGACAGGAACCCAGGTCCAGACCCATGTTTACAGCCTCAGACTGAGGACAGGGATGGTGATTGGCGGAGACCAGAGAACCTTCAGGAGAAACCACTCAGCTGCTCTGACTGTGGTAAAACATTCAGCTACAGTTACTTTCTGAAGAGACTCAGGAGAGAAACTGTTCGGCTGCTCCGTCTGTCAGAGACATTTCAGGTTTCGAGGAGTGAGACACATGAAAGTCCACGTGGCAACAGATTTACTTTGACGTCAGGAGTCCGAGTCTTTCAGTCAAATAAAATAAATTCTAATTGATTTGAACTGTTCTTTATGGGCTGTGGTCAAATTAAAGTTCCGTTAACATTACAGGAAAAACTGTAGTAAATCACAGTCGTTCTTGTGAAGATATTAACGATTATCCTAATGATTGTGTTTTGATAAACTCGTTTATCATCTCATCAGAACAAACCAACATGTTTTACCTGTGTCATGAGAAAAATAATGATTCCAGTTTCTGGATCAGTCTGTCTGCAGTTTATTGTTCCCGTCAGTTTACGACTCTGTGCAGATTAATGTTTTATTTTCTTTAAATAAAATGTTTTTTAGACTTTTGTCTTCTTGTTTGTTGTTGAAAGATTCTCATCAGGAATGTTTCTGTATTTAAAGCAGAATGTTTTAGTTAAATCTAAATCAGTTTATATCCAGTTCCAGTTGTTTTTACAGTGTTAGAACAAACTCAGATCAGAACAGTTTTCTGTCAGGACGGTACAAATTCATTTCCTGAATACTTCACAATAAAAGCTGCCTGATGAGAGACAGGATGTGAGCGGGTCACAAAATCATGATCATGACTCAGGTGTTGTCAGAGGTTCACAGGTTCAGATTGAAGCAGGTGAGAACTGGACAGAGACCAGTGAACCTCTGTCTGTTTAAAATGTGATTCAACAAACAGACTCACACAAGATGTTTTACAGGAGAAAAACCTTCCAGCTGTTTGTTTTGTTCTTATGGACCTTTAAACATTTCCTTTTCCTTCTTTTACTTTAAACAGGTCAGTTTTAATCTGTTTGGTCTTTTGGTTCAGTTTTTACGTCGCTCCAGGAGAGAAGGTCTGAAGCAGCTGTTACATGATGTCTGTCTCTGTCCTGCAGATGTTGAGCAACTGCTGAGGAAAGAAGAGGTTCCCCCTGAGCAGCAGGAGTGGAGCCCCAGTCTGGACCAGGAGGACCCAGAGCCCCCCCACATTAAAGAGGAACAGGAGGAAGTGTGGAGCAGTCAGGAGGGAGAACAGCTTCAAGGACTGGAGGAGGCCGATATCACCAAGTTCACCTTCACTCCTGTCCCTGTGAAGAGTGAAGATGATGAAGAGAAACCTCAGTCCTCAGAGCTTCATCAGAGTCAGACTGAGGAGAACAGAGAGGACTGTGGAGGACCAGGACCAGACAGGAACCCAGGTCCAGTCATTGATTACAAAGCTTCAGAATTCTCTGTAGCTGAGATTGAAGTGAGCTGTGATGACTGGGAGGAGACAAGTGAAGCTCAGTCTGGTTTAAACTCTCTGGAAAGTAACGATGACCCCTGTCAGTGAGAAACCGTTCAGCTGCCCCGAGTGTGGGAAAAAATTCACAAAGGGCAGATTTCTGGAGACTCACATGAGAATCCACACGGGAGCAAAACCATTCAGTTGTTCAGTGTGTGGGAAAAAATATACAAGAAAGGGATATCTGATCCAACACATGTCGGTCCACAGAGGAGAGAAAGGACAGAGCTGCAGCGTCTGTAACAAAAGACTCGTCTGGCAGGCAGGAGTGGAGCGCCATCAGTGTGTTACAGGGTTTCAACAGCTTCACCTCAGCTCCTCTGCTGCTGCTGTGAACTGTAACAGTGGGAGCCTCTCTGAGTGTGATAAAAGACTCTGCTACAGTCATCATCTGAAAAAAGACCTGGGAGCTCACACTGAAGAGAATCTGTTCAGCTGCTCAGTCTGTGGAAGAAAATTTACACAAAGAGGATATCTGATGCAGCACATGGCACGCCACACAGGGAAGATCCGATACCGCTGCTGCATCTGTGACAAAACATTCGCTTGGCGTCATGAGCTCAAAAGCCACAAATGTGGCGAAGATTCGTCACAGCTCAGTCAGACCGAACCTTCAGACAGCAGCTCAACTCAACACAGGAAAACAGAGTCTGATGGAGAATCTGATTCTGATGACAAGACTTCAGACTCCTCTGAACCGGAGACTGAAATCAGAGACGAACCTCAGACAGGTTTAAACTCTGAGACAAACAGTGGAGTCCCTGTGAGCGATGAGGGTAGAGGTTCTGACAGGAAATCTTTTATCTGCTCTGAGTGTGGAAAAGCCTTTTGTGGTGAGGAGAATCTGAAGATACACATGGGAACTCACACAGGAGAGAAACCGTACAGCTGTTCGTTTTGTGATAAAGGATTTACACAGAAAGGACTTCTGACAAACCACGTGGACATCCACACAGAGGAGAAACGCTTCCTTTACTGTGTTTGTGGCAAAAGATTTGCTTGGCGTTACAACCTCAAAGAGCATCAGTGTGTTGGTGAGTCCTCAGAGGCTCCAGCCAGAAGCTCAAAGACTCAGGCTGAGGTCAGTGATGATCAGTGTAAGGAGACCAGGGAACCTCAGTCAGGTTTAAACTCTCCAAACAAAGATGAAGTCCTTGAAGGAGACATGAGAGGTGATGATGCAGAGAGACCGTTCAGCTGCACTCAGTGTGGGAAAAGATTTCGTCGCAAGAAAAATCTGCAGGAGCACATGAGAATTCACACTGGAGAGAAACCTTACGGCTGCTCGGTGTGCATGAAGTACTTTTCATGCAGCGGATCGTTACGAAAACACATGAGAATTCACACTGGAGAGAAACCATTCAGCTGCTCGGTGTGTGGGAACCGTTTCACTGAGAGCGGACATCTGAAGGTTCACATGAGAACGCACACAGGAGAGAAACCGTTCAGCTGCTCAGTCTGTGGGAAAAGCTTCACCTGGAGGCAAAGCTTCAATAATCACATGAAATATCACACAGATAAAAACAGAGAGGTGAAGTAGAGACTCGCGTCTCTGAGACCGTCTCTGAAATATACTGAAGCTAAGAAATGTAAACTTCTAAAACATGTGCCTTATTTATCATAATGAGTCGACTTCACGGCATCAAGACAAACTGTGAATTTATGAACCAGATGGTCTGAGGTCACATGACACAGTCACAGTTACATGTCTGTGAAACTAATGAAGGTATTTCATCACACTGATGCAACAAGACTGTCAAATATAAATTCCTATTTATGTACTAATACAACCAGAGACAGAAACAGTGTAAACTCTACAGAAATATATATGAGGTGAATAGACTCTGTTGTCTGATGCTGTGTATTGATCAGCCAACATTCACATTTAATGTAGAAGAATTTCTATAAGTTCCTTCAGTGAATATATGATATCCTTTTTCTGTTGATTGAGTAGAATGATGATTCTATTTTCTGTTCTTTATTTCCTTTCTCCTGGATCATGTATGGATCAGCCTGTTTGAATGAACAGAATCTGTAACCAACGAGAAAGATGATCAAACATCACTGATGTCAGTTTCTGCTTCTTTATAATCAGTAAAGTTTATTTTAGAAGATGGACTCACTTGTGTTTGTTATCAACACAAACAGCAGCTTTGACACTGGAACCAGAAAACAAACTGAAATCACTACAGGTCTGAGGAAAAGTCAGACTGTAGTTTCTAGTTTAAAACACTAGAGGGCAGAACAATCAACCACCTCATTAAACTGAGTGAAGATCGATAAGATGTCTGAGTGAAACTAATGTCAGTAAAGTCAAATATATATTTTCAGACTGAACCCAGCAGATCAGTTTCCTCTTCGTCTCTCAGCTGAACATTTCTACAGAAAATAAATATGATTCAGATCAAACATCATCAGTTTCGTCTGAAGCTGATGAAAATGAAAGAATCTTCACTTTTCTTTATCATGAAACATCAAACATTTTTCTTTAAAACTGACATCAAATCAGCTGAATCACGTCACCGCCCACCTGTCCATTCATGTTTCACTCAGGTAACACCCAGAGTCATCAGGTGTGTCCGACTTTACGTGATGCATGTTAGTTAGAACTGAGCTGACTGCACTGTTATACAGAGCCAAAGACAGCCGAAGTTGACGTCGAACACGCTAACTGATCCAATCACAGTTCCCCAACACACCTGCGCAGTTTGAAACCTGCCTCCGTTAATCTGAGTGTCAGAGCCGTGACACAGAAACAGAACGTCTCTGGATTCAAACCCAGTGTCGCCTCTGGAGTCCGGAGCTGGAAAACCCGCTGGATGTGGATTCATCAGATTCTCCAGGAATTTCCGGTCTTGGCGGAGCTGAAGCGTGAGTACCCAGTGTATGAACCGGTTTTACTCTGACTGATGTTTCACCTGTTTTTATTTTCTTCTTTTAAACATGAAAACACGCAAACCTTCACAGAGATGAACTTCTAAGAGCACGTGAACACAGCACGCTGCCCATCCGAGGTTATTAGATAGAAATAAATACATCTATTCTAATTAAGAGCAGGACTGTGGACGAACAGTTACTGACTGAAGTGATGAATCAATATAGCTGAAGGATGGATGTGCAGAACTGGCAGTGAGCACAGGTGGCAGTGTTCACCTGACACACAGGGTCTGGTCACAGTCCTGGTCCTCCTAAAGTCCACCACCAGCTCCTTGGTCTTGTTCATGTTTAGGAGCAGATGAACAGAGTTGTCTATTACTCCCCCGTCCATTTCTAACACACCAGCACTGTCATCAGAGAACTTGATGATTCAGTGTTCAGAGTGAACAGAGGCAGGACGCCCCCCCTCCTGTGTTACTGACCACATCAGACCAGGAGGACGGCAGCTGCACAGACTGAGGTCTGTCTGACAGTCAGTGATCCAGGACCCGGTGCTGACACTCGTCCTGAGCAGCTTCTCACTCAGCAACAAACAACATGACTCTCACTGTGTCTCCAGGTGAGAGTGGGCACACTGCAGCAGGTGGATGACAGCATCATCCACACCCATTACCAGTTTATTAGGAACCCCAGCTAAAACTAAAGTGGTCTAAAACAGTCCTGTCAAACATCCTCTGAACATGAGAGCCTTCATGAAGGAGAATTTATTACAGGACTGTTGGATCACACTGGATTAGTGAAATGAGGAAAAACCTAAATGATAGAATTGATCAACAACAAGATCAAAGTTTAGCTTTAGAAGTTCTTTACAATAAAAATTGATTCAGTGTCAGAGATTCTGTTTCAGTATTCGTATTTAATGTCAGTGAAGATGAACATTTAAAGAAGCACAGACGCTAATGATCAGTTGGTCTTTTATTTGATTAAAATATGAAAAAATAATTCTATAAAATTTCATGTTGATAAAGTGTCAGTGGCTCAGTTCAGCCTCATTTACATTCCGTACAACACAAAGTCTGGAATCTCACCTCCTTCTCATTTTCTCTCACGGCTCTCCGTGTGTCCTGCACCTCCCGGCAGGTGTTCCCAGAATACCCGTCCACTCTCTACCGCTCAGAACAGCTGCGTTCCGCCAAGACCCGGAAGTAAAACTCCACTTCCGGTACACCCTCGACCTTCAGAATAAAAGTGGACAGTCTTTTCTACAACAGGAACATGAAGCCAAATGGAGAGACAGAGGCTCATGTTTTTAGAACAACATATATTCTAATGTGAGCGACACAAACACTGAACCTGCCTTTGTGAACAGAAGCTACTGTAGAAGATATTAAACCTTAGTTAAACAAATGTCAAACTAACAATTTCTCCATAAAAACATCAACAACATTATCTATTACACCTAATAAATGTAGAAATAAATACATACAAATAAATACAGACACACACACATATATATATATATATATATGTGTCCCACGTAAAGTTAGTAGATGAGACGGGCCTTAAAGGGGATTTTATTTTGAAACGTGCCTCCGGAAGTTATGGTTCCTACTTTAACAATGTTATCTGAGAGTCGACCCGTCAGTTAAATCCCAATAAGAAGAGAAAAGCTGTGGATCGTCTGGTTTTCTGAACAGATCAGCGATGGACCGACACCGGAAACTACCGGATGTGGATCTGTGAGAGGAGAAGGTTTGTTCTGTTTCTGCTGCAGGAAACGTTTACGACTGCGCTGCTAACGATGCTAAGCTAACGTTAGCTAAACACTCAGCCCGTAAGGAAAACGTTTTTTTTCAGAGGAATAATTATTCCATGGACACGAGGAGCTTTTAGTGTTGATGATGTTAATAATTTACTGTTGAACGTACGAGAGAAAAACCAGACGTGATGATTTACATCAGAGTTGTTAAAGACTTCAGGTGAATCAGTAACTAGTTACATTACAAACAGTAACTGAGACCAGGACTGAATCAGCAAAGACTCAGGTTAAACAAGTTGTTATTCATCCTGTGGACATCTTATTATTATTATTATTTAATGTTATATGAAGTTTATACAACATAACATCCAGACACTGATCAGCCACCAACATTAAAACCACCTGTCTAATATTGGTTCAGTTTTCCCCTCTCTGACCTGTAGGAGCTTTTATTGTGTTAAATGTGACGAGCTGTCAGACAGTGGTAGAGGAAACACTGGTATAGATCTCTGGGCATCATGTGACTCGGTTTATTTACGCCGCCATGTTGGCAGGAAAAGTCTGAGCAGAAATGAAGGACGCCAGCACAGATTTTAAGCCGTCAGAGTTCACGTCACACTTAAAATCTGTGGAAACTGAATGATATATTGCTAAACTTCATATATTTTTTTATTTATTTTAGATAATTTTTCTATTTTGCTATTCCTGCTGCTGCTGTAACAATGTAATTTTCCCAGCTGCGGGAAGGATTATCTTATTAAACGTTATTGACCCTTACAATGCCCCTGGTGTGTGTTTCACAAGTGTTAAGGCGCCGGAGGGGACGATGTCCCAGACCTGCAGCGTCCACGCATCTACAACCTGATCAACTTTCCCTCGTCCAACAAGTTCGCCCTGCGAAATCCACACCACAAGGCACAGGTCTAAATGACCTTTTATGAAAATAGAACTGCTAGAAATCGTAACAAAAGCAGTAAAATAAACCAGATATTAAAGTCAGGAAGTGTTGGATTCTGTAGCTGATATGAAGTGATCACTACAGAAGCAGAATCTGTTTCGTGTTTGTTCCCATCGCTACATTTTCTTCAGCTCGTTTTATGGCAGTAATCCATTTCTGTCGTCTTTCAGGATCTGTGGGAATCTGATAAAACACAGCAGATTCCACCATGTTCACTTTTTATATACACAGCAGGCAGAGAGACAGGTTAGCTGCTAGCAGTGGCTTTCCTACCAATATGTCAGTGTTTTGATTTTGACTGCTGCATGCTGGGATTGCGTGACGTCAGCTACTACTGTAGCTTTGTAAATGAACCTCTACACTTAACAGACAAGTCGATGCAGTAGTTGAAAACATTTTGTCACCTGACGGCCACCGTAGACTCTGCCACACACTTGGAAAGTGAGCAATGAGGGGACAGGTACATGTACAATCAGCCAGACAGTCATTAGTTAAGGTTTCTGACGGTGTTTGATTCCTCTTCTGTTGAGCAGTGATTACTGGCCACACGGCTCTGAGGTGTTTCATCAAGAATCGCAGCTTTTACTGTTTGGGTTCATCAGTTTATTGTTTCATCCCTGATTTTCTGTTAACCAATGAAGAGCCTGTGCAGTTTATAAATATGGTGAAATAATGAATGTAAGAAAACAGGCACTGAAATGTAATGTTTGTAACAGTAACAGCCACATTTAGACAGAGGAACTGTGGTGTTTTGTCCCTATGTGTAACTTTAATGTGTTCACTGAAGATCTGTTTCATGTCTCACAGACTTTAACATGAAGCTGTTTTTACATTAACCACTGACTGTCCGTGTTTCAGCTTTACCCTCAGATGTCAGAAAAGTGATTGTTGGTGAGCAGCAGGAGTGGAGCCCCAGTCTGGACCAGGAGGACCCAGAGCCCCCCCCACATTAAAGAGGAACAGGAAGAAGTGTGGAGCAGTCAGGAGGGAGAACAGCTTCAAGGGCTGGAGGAGGCCGATATCACCAAGTTCACCTTCACTCCTGTCCCTGTGAAGAGTGAAGATGATGAAGAGAAACCTCAGTCCTCAGAGCTTCATCAGAGTCAGACTGAGGAGAACAGAGAGGACTGTGGAGGACCAGGACCAGACAGGAACCCAGGTCCAGACCCATGTTTACAACCTATCAGTGATGACAGTTCTCTGGGACTCTAGTGAAACTGAAGTCAGTGACGGAGACTGGGAGGAGACCAGGGAACCTCAGTCTGGTCTAAATTCTGTGAAAAACAGTGAAGTCACGGTTATAGATTTTAACTGTAACACTGTTGAGAGATCATTCAGCTGCTCCGAGTGTGGTCAGAGATTTGGCCGTAAGCCACATCTGAACGCACACATGAGAATTCACACGGGAGAGAAACCATTTAGTTGCTCCTTTTGCGGTAAAAGATTTTCTCAAAAGGGAAACTCAATCAGTCACATGAGACTTCACACAGGAGAGAAACCTTTCAGCTGCTCCGTTTGTAAAAAACAGTTCAGATATAGTGGAGATGTTAGCAGACACATGAGAATCCACACAGGGAAGAAAAAAATCAGCCGCAGTGTTCACTCAGCATCAGAATCAACCAGGGACTTAGGTCCAGATCGACTCTTACTGCCAGTTACTGATGATAAAACAGAACCAAAACCTGAGACTGAACCCAGTGATGATGGTTGGAAGGAAACCAGGGAATCTGAGTCAGATATAAACGCTCTGAAAACTGATGATGTTTCAGTTAGTGATATAAGATCTAATACTGACAAGGAGTCATTTAGCTGCTCTGAGTGTGGGAGAACATTTTGTCGTAAGGACCATCTGATGAGCCACATGAGAACGCACACAGGAGAGAAACCGTTCAGCTGCTCAGTTTGTCAGAAACGTTTCAGCTGCAGTGGAAACATTTTGGCACACATGAGAATTCACACAGGAGAGAAACCATTTGAATGCTCTTTCTGTGGCAAATGTTTCAGTCAGAAAGGAACTTTGCAGCTTCACACAAGAATTCACACCGGAGAGAAACCATTCAGTTGTCCATTTTGCGATAAAAGGTTTGCACATAAAAGGCGTATGACACTGCACATGTCAGTTCACACGGAGGAGAAACGATTCAGCTGTAGTGTTTGCAATAAAAGATTCACCTGGTACACACAGCTTAAAACCCACAAGTGTGTCGGCGAGTCCTCACAGCTTCGTCAAAACCAAACTGAAAAAAAGGTTTCTGCCAAGGAGTCGTTCAGCTGCACTGAGTGCGGGAAAACATTTAGCCTCAAGGGTAATCTGAAGACGCACATGAGAATTCACACCGGAGAGAAACCGTTCAGCTGCTCAGTTTGTGGTAAAAGTTTCAAACAAAACGTACATCTCACCGAGCACATGACGATTCACACAGGAGAAAAACTGTATAAATGCAACGTTTGTGGCAAAGGATTCAATAAGAAGTTACTTGTCAAAAATCACATGTGTGTTTAATTCTCGGACGCAGAGATATTTCTGCATGCAAACAATCTACCTGACTGTACACATCATTTTCCAGTACAGAAGGAAATCATGTCTGTAAAGATTTGAACTTTTGAAGCAGCTCAAAACCTAATTATGTGAAGTGAAATAACTACTGAAGACTTCGGCTGCGGTCCAATAGTCAAAAATAATCTCCTTTCCTAACCACTTCTCCTTGACCTCGATGGACAACATTGTGAGATCAAGGAAAGATGTGAAGGAGAACTGATGAGGAATTAGGAAAAGAGAACCATTCGACTGCACTTACACTAGGCTTTTCTTTTAACCAACTTTATTTATAACATGTGGAGGACATGTTCAGTGACAAACTCAGTGCTGTAAGCTACAGTCCAATAAGGTTTCCTGTCCAACACTAATAATATAATAACATGAAACAAATGTATAAGTTCAGAAAGTTGAGCCATTAAAATAACAATAAAGAGGAACTGCAACGGGTCCAGAGTTATATTCAGACAGAGATGTATAGTTTCCTGTTCTGGGCACTTTTACGTTTTTATACGTTTAAGTAGAGAAAATATTTTTTTTTTAGAGGGTGGAAGGATTTTCAGAAGTTTCTGATCGCGTCACTGACAAACAGGTGCTCTGCTGTTCCACATGTTCGTGGATCTGCCGCGGTGAAACTACGACTGCAAGGAATTATGGGACGGCATTCTCTCCTTTTCTTTGGTAAAGGAAGGTTCAGTGTCTCCTCTGCTAAAGGAGATAAGATAGGAAGCACTGAAGCTCCTTAACATTTAGAGAACTGGACCAGCTCTTATCACAGCTAGGGTCAGGGTTTGATTGGAGGATGGAAACATTTTACTTTGAAGTTTAATCTAATCTACGTTTATGTGGCCTGACCTGAACTAACCACTTTATCTCTCTATGAGCTCTTTTATAACAGCACAATGCTGGTTCCTGATTTAGAACCGGTTATGTAAAAACAGTGCTGGTGCCAAAAACCTGGACTACATAAAGTAGGATGGTTTCATGGTAAAAGAGGAGGTGCTGCTCTGATTATTCTCATAGCTGTATAATTAAAAAAAATAAAATAAAATCTTTTTGCCTCACATCAAGTGGGGAAATCATTTTATAGACAATCTGATGTGACACAAATCTCCTCAACAGATCTGTACAGTGATGATAAGCTCAGAATGAAGACCTCATGTTTAACTGAATGTGCTTCCTTCTGTTGTTTTATTCTTTAAATAAATATATAATGGACACGCAGCAACTGTTGTGGTTTGTCTGTCTTTCACACCATCATCCACCTAACCCTAATTTCACTTTTATTTTCTTACCATTTTGTCTGAGTGTTTATGTGATGTTACAGCTAAAACTCACCGCTGCAGGTGAACATGTTCTGTTAAAACACCAGTAACCTTTTTTAGTCCTTTGCACCTGCGGCTGGAGACGTGTTCAGGTCGTCCGTCCATCTCATTCTCACAAACGCCATTTCTCAGTCACATCTTGAGGGAATTCCTTCAGATTTATTTCCTTCAACTTGACTGGTTGGCTAAGAGAACCACGAGACAGACTTAGACAGACTTTATTGATCCCTTTTTGGATGACTCCCTCAGGGAAATTAAGAGACAGTGATTGTAGTTTTATTTTATCCTCATACACCCAGGACATAAACAATCAGAGCAGTTTAATCAGTTAGTTTATTAAATCACTGTAACTTTAAACAGCTCCACATCCTAAAACTGCTCAATTCTTTTATTGTGTTATAGTGTTACAGAAAATACATCATAATGTGTTTTTATGTTGGAGTGCATTCAGAAAGTATTCAGACCTCTTCACTTTTTCACATTATATATTGCAGACAAAAATAAAACAAAAAATCGATCTACAGTCAATAACCCATAATTAAATATTACATTTGCAAATTTATTAAAAAGGAAAAAGTGAAATATCACATATCAAGTATTCAGACCCTCTACGACACTGGAAATTTAGCTCAGGTTCCACCTGTTTCTCTGGATCATCATTGAGATGTATACACCTTGATTGGAGTTCACCTGTGGTAAATTCAGCTGGACATGATTTAGAAAAGCTCACACCTGTCTATATAAATGACGAGATGTCTCCTCATAGGATCACCTCTGTGAACCAGGCCCTTCTCCCCTGATTGCCCAGTTTGGCAGCCAGCTCTAGGAAGAATCCTGGTTGTTCCAAACTTCTTCCATGTAAGAATTATGGAGCTCACTGTGCTCCTGGGAACCCTCAATGCTGCAGAAAGTTTTTGTAGCCTTCTCCAGATCTGTGCCTTGACACTCTGAGCTCTGCAGACAGGTCCTTCTTCTTCACTGCTTGATTTTTGCGCTGGTAGCATTATCAGCTGTGAGACTTTATATAGACAGGTGTGTGCCGGTTCACATCTTGTCCAGTCACTTGGATTTACTGCAGGTGGACTCCAGTCAAGGTGTAGAAACATCTCAAACATGATCCTGAGAAATGGGAGGTAAATGTGAAAAAAGTGAAGGGGTCTGAATACTTTCTGAATGCACTGTACACAGAGAGGAGGGGTGGGAGTGGTGCTGAAGCTTCTGACGACTCTGGGAAAAAGAAACCAGAAAATATTCTAACACAGCCTCTGTCTGTAATGTAGTGGTGGAAGAAGTGTTGAGATCTTTTTCTTTAAAAGTTTAATCGACTAAATTATTAATTGATTCATTAAGATGACTTGCAAAGTGACTCTCAAGTGAATGTGGTGGAATCAAAAGTACAAAATAAATTTCTTAAATGTAGTGAAGCAGAATGAAGTGATTATAATAAAACACAATACAAATACTTCAAAACTGTAAGTACAGTAGGTAAATAAATGCAACAGCAATAAGAGACTGTCATACAAGATGAAAATGAAATAAAGAGATTTAAAGAACTGTAGACATTTGAACATGAGGATATATGTATAAAACTGATGAGTCTAAACAACTTTTGTAAAGGACAGTTGTCGCGCTCTCACAGGGAAAACTATTCCAAAACTTCAGGTTAAAATAAACACTATGAGCTAAAAAAGAAAACATTTAAAACATTAACAACAAAATCACTCAGATCAAAAATCAAACCAGTGCTGAAAATGTACCTGTTTAATCTATTAGGAAATGTTCTACAGCATAAAAAGTTTCTCAGAGATATTCACTTGTTAATTCTTACTGTGGACAGTAAAGACAGAGAGTCAGAGGGATTCATCTGAACTCTAAAAAACAATCATGACCTGATGCCGTAGTCGGAGATAATCATTTCAACAATGAGCTTTCAGTGTTTTTAGTTAAATTCGACACAGTGGAAAACTTGGTGGATCAAAGTGTCTGCAGAGGAAGATGCACATTCATCCAAGGAACCATCAACTCTTGAATTTGGTTTCTAAGCAGAGGGACTGGTGGTTTTGGAGTGTATTGCTTTTTGTACAGTGTCTTTTAAAAAATACCACCAACTCAATTTTTCTGTTTCTGTGATCATTTCTCCCCTTTATGGACTTCCAGATGTTTAGTCAGACTTCCTTTTTGTCTGTATCTTTTACCACAAACTGAGCAACCAAACGGTTTCTCTCCTGTGTGAATTCTCATGTGAACCTTCAGATTTCCACTTTCAACGAAACCTTTCCCACACACAGAGCAGCTGAACGGTTTCTCTCCTGTGTGGATCCTCAGGTGTTTCTGTAAACGTCCGCTCCATGAAAAACATTTCCTGCAAACTGGACACCTGTAAGGTTTTTCTCCTGTGTGACATCTCATGTGTAACTTCAGATATCCCATGGAGCCAAAGCTCTTTCCACACTCAGAGCAACAAAATAGTTTGCAAATATTACATCCCAGACCTGTTAAAGGAGCATCAGAATTTACTCCTGACTGAGTTTCCCTGGTCTCATTACATTCATATACACTGACTTCAGACTTTGGTACGAAGGATTCTTGAGTCCCATCCTCAGTCTGAGGCTGTAAACGTGGGTCTGGACCTGGGTTCCTGTCTGGTCCTGGTCCTCCACAGTCCTCTCTGTTCTCCTCAGTCTGACCTGATGAAGCCTGAGGACTGAGGTTTCTCTTCATCATCTTCACTCTTCACAGGGACAGGAGTGAATTTGTGACATCGCCTCCAGTCCCGGAAGCTGTTCTCCCTCCCTGGACTGCTCCACACTTCCTCCTGTCTCTTTAATGTGGGGGGTCGGTCCTCCTGGTCCAGACTGGGCCCACTCCTGCTGCTCAGGGGGAACCTCTTCTTTCCTCAGCAGCTGCTCAACATTTGCAGGACAGACAGACAGACAGACAGACAGACAGACAGACAGACAGACACAGGCTCATTATAAACCAAGTGGACAACAGTTGGAGGAAAGTTAAAGTCTGAGGTAGAGACTGAGCAGGAGACTTAATCTGATATTTACAGTAACTATTGATTCAGACTCAGTATTTCACATCTTCATCACACACCACTGACTACACAGCCAGGCGAGGTCTGAGTCTGGATCAGCTTGGTTTGATCATAATGTAACAACATCATGATCAGCTGATTGTTTCCTCCTGGACTGATGTTTGGACAGACACAGTCTGAACATGTCGCCTTGTCCTTGGGAAACACATGATGTCTCCCTGCAGAGCTGTAGAATCTGATCTGTGATGACGAGCCTCCTGCTGCTCCTACGATCCTGCTCAACACCTGCTGTTAGACATCATTAGTCCTGCTTCTAGTCTTATTGATGATACTATTATCACGGTTATAATTGTGATTAAGGTTATTACTATTATTAAAACCACTTTACGTGCCTGCTGCATACGGAACAATTCTGTTTTAATTTCTGCTACAGAAGCGGATGATTTGGCTTCATTAGTAATAACACGGTACAAACAGTGTGTAGGTGATAATGTAACAGTGGGTAACAGGAGGAGCTGAGTTGGTCACTGTCTCTGCTCGTGTCTCCTCGGCCTGTCTGTGAAGCTTCAGGAGCTAGCTGCGGCTAACAGCTAACCCTAGCTAACGTTAGCTTAGCAGTGAAATGAGCGGAGCAGCGGACGTGTTTCCACCAGGAGACAGACACACAGACAGACAAACCTCTCTGTTTTATTTCAGGAGTTAAAACCACATCCAGCATTCTCCGATATGGCGGTTCAGCTCCTTCATACTGCTGATTGGTTTTCTCAAAAATGCCTGAATATCCGTCCACAGCCGCGAGAGCCACATGACACCTTCAGACTCTGGAGCCTGACATTTTCACAGTCAGAAACAAACACCGACACGTTTCTCACATTTAATTCCCTGATCGACTCCCCGCTGGTCGGATCTTTACTGCGTGTCATTCTACCCTCCTCACTGCCTCTCCACCATCCTATCTAATAAAGAAAAGCCAAAGATAAAATAATATATATATATTAAAAAAATAAATAAAAAATTAATATCGTACTATAATAAAAGCATTATTTGTTATAAGATCATATCTGATCTTATCATTCCAGAAATAATTTTAATCAGCTGGAATAATATAACCAGAAAGCCTATTAATTTGTTTTGAAACACAGTGGGTTTAATTATACATAAACAAGCAGCTGGTTAAACCAGTTTAACGACGTTTCTAACTCTCAACATTTATTCTGAAGGTCGAGGGTACCGGAAGTGTGTGTTTACCTGCCCACAGAACAGCTGTTCTGAGCGGTAGAGAGTGGACGGCATTCTGGGAACACCGGAGGAGACACGGAGAGCCAGAGAGAAAATAAGAGGTGAGATCTAAATATGAAATTTGTCCAACTGCAGATGAAGCTTGAAGAGCGGACATGATGTGGAGGAAACGTGATTAGACGGGAGAAGAAGATGTTATACTGGAGTGAGGAACGATAACAGGACAGAAGGAGTTTGATCAACTTGAAGGGAAACAGGCCTGATGGGGAAAACAGTAGTCGGACAATGGAGGAGCTGGAGTGAGCTAACACCAGAAGTGTTAAAGCAGGCCTGTAAGGGATGTTGGGGTTTTGGCCGCCAGGAGCAGAGAAACATAAACAGGTTCATAACGATAAAACCACCACCAGTGTTTTTTTCTTGTTTGATCTCATGATCTGTGGAAATGTCCAGGTTTCAGGATCTGAAGATTCTTCTAAAATTCATACAAGCACTGCGGTTCGCAAAGATCTGTTTGGACATTTGGAGAGAAAAGCATCTGAACAGAAAAGGAGACTTAATTCAACAGAAACGTTGACCTGGTTTCAACGCATGACTCAAAGTGCTGGTGGATCAGGTTTGTTTTTCTCCTGCTGCTGGAAAAATGTCTTTATTGCTCTGTTAATGCTGCATGGAGTGAGCTGTTGTTTAAATCACACACTGTCCATACAGCTTGTTAAATGCAGTTAGCTCCTGCTATAAAGTTTCATTATGTTCAGTGGATATGGTTTCAACTGTAGTAAATTTTTAGGCTCAGTCAGTTGTGCAATTTTAGTTCTCTCAGTTACTGTGGTAAATCTTTAGCTCTCTCAGTCAGTTACTGTGGTACCGGTTCCTCTCAGTTACTGTGGTAACTTTAGTTCTGCCAGTTACTGTGGTAACTTTAGTTTCTGTCAGTTACTGTGGTAACTTTAGTTCTGTCAGTTACTGTGGTAACTTTAGTCTCTGTCAGTTACTGTGGTAACTTTAGTTCTGTCAGTTACTGTGGTAACTTTAGCTCTCAATGTCATTGGGTAACTTTAGCTCTCAAATGTCATCAGGTAACTTAGTTCCACAGTTACTGTGGTAACTTTTGCCTGTCAGTTACTGTGGTAATCTCTTTAGCTCTGTCACATTGTGGTAACTTTAGTTCCCCTTCAGTTACCGTGTAACTTTAGCTCTCAGTCAAGCTGGCTGTGGTAACTTTAGTTCTGTCAGTTACTGTGGTAACTTTAGCTCTGTCAGTTACTGTGGTAACTTTAGCTTCTCAGTCACTTTGTGGTAACTTTAGCTCTCAGTCAGTTACTGTGGTAACTTTAGCTCTCAGTCAGTTACTGTGGTAACTTTAGTTCTGTCAGTTACTGTGGTAACTTTAGTTCTCAGTTCAGTTACTGTGGTAACTTTAGCTCTGTCAGTTACTGTAGTAACTTTAGTTCTCTGTCAGTTACTGTGGTAACTTTAGTTCTGTCAGTTACTGTAGTAACTTTAGTTCTCTGTCAGTTACCGTAGTAACTTTAGTTCTGTCAGTTACTGTGGTAACTTTAGCTCCCAGTCAGTTACTGTAGTAACTTTAGTTCTCTGTCAGTTACTGTGGTAACTTTAGTTCTCTGTCAGTTACTGTGGTAACTTTAGCTCCCCTTCAGTTACTGTGGTAACTTTAGTTCTGTCAGTTACTGTAGTAACTTTAGTTCTCTGTCAGTTACTGTGATAACTTTAGTTCTCTGTCAGTTACTGTAGTAACTTTAGTTCTGTCAGTTACTGTGGTAACTTTAGCTCCCCTTCAGTTACTGTGGTAACTTTAGTTCTATGAACCTGACCTGCTCATTGGCAGGTTTTCTTCAACAAACCCTGAGTTTCCCTTACTGAAAAAAATATTTGTCATCATAGTTCTCGATTATTTTCGATTGTCAAAAACTATGAGTAACAACTTGTTTTTCACATTTTTTTAAACAGCATTTTATGTCCAACAGATTCTTTCAAAGTAATTTTCCTTGTTTGACAATTTACTAAACTTAACTCAATAAATATATTTTGATTTATATTCTGTGCATTTACTGGTTAAAATGTTCCCTTTGTGCCCCTTTGGTTAATCTAGGAAGTTAATATGTGACAGACAAAGTTACTTCATGACAATGATTATAAAATCCTATATAAATGTAACACTGTCATGTCAAGGCCTCAACATAAACTCATGGTTTCCTCTGTGTGTTTGTGTTTTTCAGTGTGTCCTGCAGACGTCCAACAGCTGTTGCTGACTAAAGAAGAGGACCAGCAGGACCCAGAGCCCCCCCAAATTAAAGAGGAACAGGAGGAACTCTGTCTTATTCAAAGACCAGTAGGTGCTGATGGAGAGGACTGTGGAGGATCAGGATCAGACAGGAAGTTGGATCCAGACTGGGATCCACACCCAGAGAGTGACGCAGAGGATTCAGACTTTCCTGAACCTGAGAGTGAGGACAGTGATGAAGACTGGGAGGATCCCAACAGAAAATCAACAGACTCCTCTGTTTGTAGTAAAAAAAATCCAGTGAAAGGAAATCAGAATTCACAAACGAGAACTCACACTGGAGAAAAACTGTTCAGTTGCTCTTTATGTGGTAAATGTTTTACTTCAAAGGCTGGCCTGCGCTACCATCTGAAAACTCATACTGGAGAGAAACCATATAGCTGCTCAGTCTGTGGTAAAAAATGTAGACAGAAATCAGCTCTAACAAACCACATGTTAACTCACACAGGGGAGAAACCATTTAGTTGCTCAGTCTGTGGTAAAAAATATGCACGTAAATCAATTCTAACAAAACACATGTTAACTCACACAGGAGAGAAACCATTTAGTTGTTCAGCTTGTGGTAAAAACTTCAGCCAGAAAACGGGTCTAACATACCACATGTTAACCCACACTGGGGAGAAACCACATAGTTGCTCAGTCTGTGGTAAAGGATGTGCAGATAGATCAACTCTAACAAAACACATGTTAACCCACACAGGAGAGAAACCATATAGTTGCCCTGTTTGTGGTGCAAAATTTAGACACAAGTCTAGTGTAACATATCACATGTTAACCCACACAGGAGAGAAACCATTTAGTTGTTCAGTTTGTGATAAAAAATTTAGACGCAGACTATCTGTAACATACCACATGGCAATCCACACAGGGGAGAAACCATTTATCTGTTCAGTCTGTGGTAAAGGGTGTGTCTATAAATCAACCCTAACAAAACACATCTTAACCCACACAGGGAGTGAAACCATTTAGTTGTAGCATTTGCAACCAAAGATTGAGCTGGGCTACACAATGTAAAAATTTCAAGTCTTTTGATGAGTCATCACAGCTTCAGCACAAAAAAAAGCAAGGAACAACTGAGTTGTTCCAAATGTAATGAAATATTTCAAAAATATATCCCATGTGATGACTTGCAAAAGTATAAGGAACAGAAACTGTTTACTTTTACAGTTGGTGGTTAGCAATGTCAGTTTAGTTCCCAGATGAAGAGACACATGAGAAGTCATGCAGGAGAGAAACCAACTTTTGGATGGCATCGTGTAGTTGTCCGTTACATGACAACATCACTGTCTGAAATGTCCGGTGGAAAATATGCCAGATAAATAGTCTGTTGTGTGATGTACAAAATATGTTGACAGTTGAAAGGATTTTTTTATCCTGGGCCTTACTCTTCCTTGTTTTTGGGTGTAAATGATTGATAGTGAGAAAAATTTTACTGAGTGGAACTAAAGAATTGTTGGAATCCTGCTGCCTCAATATGTTTGTTTGTTTAATCGTGTGACTTTCAGCGGTGGAAGGCTCCTCTGGACAAAAGACAAGGAGAAACACTACAGTTGCAGGTTCCTAGAGCTTCATCAGAGTCAGACTGAGGAGAACAGAGAGGACTGTGGAGGACCAGGACCAGGCAGGAACTCAGGTCCAGACGGACAGTCTGGATTGTGGAGCAAACCACATGGTTGCTGTGAAGAGAACTCTGAAACCCCACATCTCCCTTCACTCACAGGAGAAATCAATCATCTGCAGCGTTTGTGGTAGAAGAGTTGGTCGTTCAGAAACAGAGTGACAATAAATGAAGTTGTACTGAGGGCAGCATCTGACACAATTTCACATGACTCTTTTCAATAATATTCTGAATTAGTGAACCATCCTTTGTTGCAACATCACAGAAAACTGTGAATACACCTGTAGATTTGATTTGATGAACCTCACAAAGAATACAGAGGGAGACGGATCTGAGTCCTGGTGCTTCCTCTGCAGACCACAATAAAACTAGAACATGAAACTTGTATTATTTCATGTTGATAAACTTCCTCTCTACCTCTGTGACATGTTTCATCCTGTTTCTAACCACGATCATAGCAGATCATCTAGATGTATCATCCTCAGGGTCCACAGTCTGTTCTGAGTTTGAGAAACTGGATTTCTTACTGGAGTCCTGGGCTGGGAATCATTTATAAGATAAACTTCATGTTGACAGTATCTAATCTTCATCTCAGACTTTCACTCACAGAAAATGTTTAATGAACAACGGATTGTTTTAAATTGTTAGATTTTCCTTCTTACCTCTCAGGACTTTGTGTTGCATTGAATAAACCATGAACTGAATGAGTGAGAAACACTTTATCAACACTTAAGTTTTTTTTCTTAGAAATCACCTTTAAACCTCTAATGTATCTGCAGATTGAAGTGCCTATGAAATGTGTTTTGTTTTTTTTGTCTGCACTTCTTTAAATGTTCATCTTCACTGACATTAAATAGGAATGTTAAAACAGAATATCTCTGATATGACACAGAATCTTTGGCAGATTCATTTTTTTTAATTGTTAAAAAAAATTTGATCTTGTTTTTCCAACATTGATCAGTTCTATTATAAAGATTTTCCTCATTTCACAGCTCTTTTCTAAAACTAATCCAGTGTGATCCAACAGTCCTGTGATAAATCCTCCTTCATGAAGGTTCTAATGTTCAATTTGTGTTGAAACTGTTTCAGAGGAGTTGATTCAGCTTCATGTTGGAGGCTGCACTTATAACAGGGCTGTTGAATCAAACCATTTTAGTTTTAGCTTGGTGTTCCTAATAAACTGACAACTGAGTTTATTTCTTCACTGAAATTACAGATCTGTCCAATGACATCTGTACCTGTCATTTCAATAAATGATTAGAACTTTTATTTTGAAAGTGGATATGTCTGAGATACAAGCCAAGATTCTTGCAGAGACCACGGGGTCATCTGATGGGGACGACAGGTATAGTTGGGTGTCGTCAGCGTAGCAGTGATACTAGAAACCATGCGAGTGGATAATTGGACCCAAGGCTGTAGTGTATGTTACAAAGAGAAGAGTCCCAGCACTAATCCTTGGGGTACCTCAGTGGAGAGGGGATGGGATAAGGATGTTTGTCCTCATCATGACACATTGATGGAGCGCCCAGTGAGATAGGATTCAAACCAAGAAAACATTTGCCTGAGATGCCCACATCAGACAGGACAGATGAAGGATGCAGTGGTTCACTGTGTCAAAGGCTGCTGATTGGTTGAGAAAGATAAAGACTGAGGATTCAGCTGCAGCCCTGGAGCTTCTGTCACAGACAACAGAGCTGATTCAGTGGAGTGGTTGCTCTTAAATCAGACTGATCTGGATCAAAGAGGGCACTCCATGAGAGGAATTCTGAGACCTGTTTGAGAACCACCCTTTTGATAGCCTTAGGTAAGAATTGAAGTTAAAAAAAAAAAACAGGCGATAGTTGTCATCTTGAACAGAGTCAAATGAATGAGTGAAGTGAGGTATATGTTTCACAAAGGCAGGTTCAGTGTTTGTGTCGCCTCACATTAGAATATATGTTGTTCTAAAAACATGAGCCTCTGTCTCTCCATTTGGCTTCATGTTCAACTGTTGTAGAAAAGACTGTCCACTTTTATTCTGAAGGTCGAGGGTGTACCGGAAGTAGTGTTTTACTTCCGGGTCTTGGCGGAACGCAGCTGTTCTGAGCGGTAGAGAGTGGACGGGTATTCTGGGAACACCGGGAGGTGCAGGACACACGGAGAGCCGTGAGAGAAAATAAGAAGGAGGTGAGATTCCAACATGAAATTTGTCCAACTGCAGTAGATGAAGCTGAGAAAGAGCGGACATGACGGAGGAAATGCAAAGATTAGAGACGAGAAGAAGATAAAGAACATACTGGAGTGAGGAACGAGTGAACAGGACAGAAGGAGCTCGATCAACTTCCAGCGGGAAACAGGCCTGATGGGAAAAGTTTAGTAGTCGGGACAATGGAGGAGCTGAGTGGCGTTAAACACCACAGAAGAAGAAGCAGCAGCCTGTATGGATGTTGTGTTTGCTACAGGAGCAGAGGAAACATGTCAGCCAGGTCTAAGTAACGATAAAACCACCACCAGTGTTTTTTCTTGTTTGACTCTACGATCTGTGGAAAATGTCCAGGTTTCAGGGATCTTAAAGATTCTTTCAAACGGCGGCTGCTGACTGCGGTTCGCAAAGATCTGTTTGGACATTTGGAGAGAAAAATATCCGAATATGAAAAGGAGATCGACCGCAACAGAAAACTGCTGGATCTGGTTTCAACCAGCGACTCAAAGCGGCCAGGATCAGGTTTGTTTTCTCTCCTGCTGCTGGAAATGTCTTTATTGTTCTGCTAATGCTGCATGGAGGAGCTGCTAAGCTAAATCAGCTACACCGTCCATACACAGCTTGTTAGCCGCAGCTAGCTCCTGCTATAAAGTTTCATTATGTTCAGTTTTTCGTTGTTCGTCTGTTGCTCGTTAAACTGTGGTTGTTTCTGTTCTGACGATCACCTTCAGTCTAATCACCAGTTTGTCAGTTCGGCGAAATACTACAATACCCATGATCCTCAGCTACGAACGCTAATTCAAAGCCGTTACATTTGTCGCCATGGTTACTGAGTTTATTCTTTCTCTCTTTAGATTCAGTTCAGTTTAAGTATATTTATAGTTCTTTATCTATTTATAACCATAGTTACAGTGTCTGAGCCCTGAACATGTCACTGACATGAAAACATCTAAATATTATTTAGTGGACATTCATTTAGGGGGTGGCAGTAGAGACGGGGGTGGGGGGGGTTGTCACAGAGATAACATGAACATGGAACAGACGCTAACGTTGTTTTGTAATAGTGGAATAAACACTTTATGTGGATTAAGACGATAAACTCAGAGATTATATTTCAACAACCTGTCACATGGCAGCATGAACACGAGAACAGGCAGGCAGTAGTTTTTAGCTGCCAAAGTACAGACCCAGGAGGCAAAGAAGCTGTGGGCGAGTCAGAAACATGAGTAGAACCAGAGAAAGGCTCGAAAGAGAAGAACTGACAATTTCCTCCGAACAGGAAACTGTCAACAACAAAGGTCACAGGTCGTCGATTATATCAACAAATTTTTACAATCAACTGAAAAGGTTTCATCCCAGCAACCACACAGAGAGGAGGAAGATGCTAACACCTAACATGGCTAACAGCTAACAGGGTTAACACCTAACAGGGCTAACAACTAACAGGGTTAACAGCTAACAGGGCTAACATCTAAGAGGGCTAACATCTAAGAGGGCTAACAGCTAACAGGACTAACAGGGTTAACAGCTAACAGGGCTAACAGGGTTAACACCTAACAGGG
>BRZM01000168.1:408530-421991 GCA_033238685.1 Lates japonicus | reverse complement strand
AAGAGGACCAGCAGGACCCAGAGCCCCCCCACATTAAAGAGGAACAGGAGGAACTCTGTCTTATTCAAAGACCAGTAGGTGCTGATGGAGAGGACTGTGGAGGATCAGGATCAGACAGGAAGTTGGATCCAGACTGGGATCCACACCCAGAGAGTGACGCAGAGGATTCAGACTTTCCTGAACCTGAGAGTGAGGACAGTGATGAAGACTGGGAGGATCCCAACAGAAAATCAACAGACTCCTCTGTTTGTAGTAAAAAAAATCCAGTGAAAGGAAATCAGAATTCACAAACGAGAACTCACACTGGAGAAAAACTGTTCAGTTGCTCTTTATGTGGTAAATGTTTTACTTCAAAGGCTGGCCTGCGCTACCATCTGAAAACTCATACTGGAGAGAAACCATATAGCTGCTCAGTCTGTGGTAAAAAATGTAGACAGAAATCAGCTCTAACAAACCACATGTTAACTCACACAGGGGAGAAACCATTTAGTTGCTCAGTCTGTGGTAAAAAATTTGCACGTAAATCAATTCTAGCAAAACACATGTTAACTCACACAGGAGAGAAACCATTTAGTTGTTCAGCTTGTGGTAAAAACTTCAGCCAGAAAACGGGTCTAACATACCACATGTTAACCCACACTGGGGAGAAACCACATAGTTGCTCAGTCTGTGGTAAAGGATGTGCAGATAGATCAACTCTAACAAAACACATGTTAACCCACACAGGAGAGAAACCATATAGTTGCCCTGTTTGTGGTGCAAAATTTAGACACAAGTCTAGTGTAACATATCACATGTTAACCCACACAGGAGAGAAACCATTTAGTTGTTCAGTTTGTGATAAAAAATTTAGACGCAGACTATCTGTAACATACCACATGGCAATCCACACAGGGGAGAAACCATTTATCTGTTCAGTCTGTGGTAAAGGGTGTGTCTATAAATCAACCCTAACAAAACACATCTTAACCCACACAGGGAGTGAAACCATTTAGTTGTAGCATTTGCAACCAAAGATTGAGCTGGGCTACACAATGTAAAAATTTCAAGTCTTTTGATGAGTCATCACAGCTTCAGCACAAAAAAAAGCAAGGAACAACTGAGTTGTTCCAAATGTAATGAAATATTTCAAAAATATATCCCATGTGATGACTTGCAAAAGTATAAGGAACAGAAACTGTTTACTTTTACAGTTGGTGGTTAGCAATGTCAGTTTAGTTCCCAGATGAAGAGACACATGAGAAGTCATGCAGGAGAGAAACCAACTTTTGGATGGCATCGTGTAGTTGTCCGTTACATGACAACATCACTGTCTGAAATGTCCGGTGGAAAATATGCCAGATAAATAGTCTGTTGTGTGATGTACAAAATATGTTGACAGTTGAAAGGATTTTTTTATCCTGGGCCTTACTCTTCCTTGTTTTTGGGTGTAAATGATTGATAGTGAGAAAAATTTTACTGAGTGGAACTAAAGAATTGTTGGAATCCTGCTGCCTCAATATGTTTGTTTGTTTAATCGTGTGACTTTCAGCGGTGGAAGGCTCCTCTGGACAAAAGACAAGGAGAAACACTACAGTTGCAGGTTCCTAGAGCTTCATCAGAGTCAGACTGAGGAGAACAGAGAGGACTGTGGAGGACCAGGACCAGGCAGGAACTCAGGTCCAGACGGACAGTCTGGATTGTGGAGCAAACCACATGGTTGCTGTGAAGAGAACTCTGAAACCCCACATCTCCCTTCACTCACAGGAGAAATCAATCATCTGCAGCGTTTGTGGTAGAAGAGTTGGTCGTTCAGAAACAGAGTGACAATAAATGAAGTTGTACTGAGGGCAGCATCTGACTGTTCCACAGTTGGCCTGTATATTCTGGTGAACCATCCTTTTGTTGTAACATCTGAAAACTGTAGATACACCTGTGAATTTGATTTGATGAACCTCTAAAACCTAGAGGATCTGAGTCACAATTGCTTCCTCTGCAATTCTAATAAAACTAGAACATGAAACATGTTATTTCATGTTGGTAACCTCTCTACTCTGTGACATATTTCATCTATTTCTAACCCACGATCACTGTAGATCATCTAGTGCTATCATCCTCAGGGTCCACAGTCTGTTCTGAGTTTTGGGCTGGATTTCTTACTGAGTCCTCTGGGCAGGAATCATTTACAAGATAAACTTCATGTTGACAGGCGACCTTCATCTCAGACTTTCCTCCAGAAAATGTTTGTGAACCGTAATTGTTTCGTGTTAGATTTTCTCCTTCTTACCTCAGGACTTTGTATTTGTACTGAATATGAAATAAACTGAACTGAATAGTGAAACACTTTATCAACACTTAAGTTTTTTTTCTTAGAAATCACCTTTAAACCTCTAATGTATCTGCAGATTGAAGTGCCTATGAAATGTGTTTTGTTTTTTTTGTCTGCACTTCTTTAAATGTTCATCTTCACTGACATTAAATAGGAATGTTAAAACAGAATATCTCTGATATGACACAGAATCTTTGGCAGATTCATTTTTTTTTAATTGTTAAAAAAAATTTGATCTTGTTTTTCCAACATTGATCAGTTCTATTATAAAGATTTTCCTCATTTCACAGCTCTTTTCTAAAACTAATCCAGTGTGATCCAACAGTCCTGTGATAAATCCTCCTTCATGAAGGTTCTAATGTTCAATTTGTGTTGAAACTGTTTCAGAGGAGTTGATTCAGCTTCATGTTGGAGGCTGCACTTATAACAGGGCTGTTGAATCAAACCATTTTAGTTTTAGCTTGGTGTTCCTAATAAACTGACAACTGAGTTTATTTCTTCACTGAAATTACAGATCTGTCCAATGACATCTGTACCTGTCATTTCAATAAATGATTAGAACTTTTATTTTGAAAGTGGATATGTCTGAGATACAAGCCAAGATTCTTGCAGAGACCACGGGGTCATCTGATGGGGACGACAGGTATAGTTGGGTGTCGTCAGCGTAGCAGTGATACTAGAAACCATGCGAGTGGATAATTGGACCCAAGGCTGTAGTGTATGTTACAAAGAGAAGAGTCCCAGCACTAATCCTTGGGGTACCTCAGTGGAGAGGGGATGGGATAAGGATGTTTGTCCTCATCATGACACATTGATGGAGCGCCCAGTGAGATAGGATTCAAACCAAGAAAACATTTGCCTGAGATGCCCACATCAGACAGGACAGATGAAGGATGCAGTGGTTCACTGTGTCAAAGGCTGCTGATTGGTTGAGAAAGATAAAGACTGAGGATTCAGCTGCAGCCCTGGAGCTTCTGTCACAGACAACAGAGCTGATTCAGTGGAGTGGTTGCTCTTAAATCAGACTGATCTGGATCAAAGAGGGCACTCCATGAGAGGAATTCTGAGACCTGTTTGAGAACCACCTTTTGGTAGCCTTAAGTGGGGTGAGTTAAAAAAAAAAAAAAATGATGGTTATCTCATCTTGGGTGAAATTAAAATGAATGAGTGAGTAAATTATATATTTCCAAAAGAGCAGGTTCGTGTTTGTGTCGCTCATTAGAATATATGTTGTTCTGGTGACTGTCTCTCCATTTAGCTTCATGTTAACTATTTGTAGAAAAGACTGTCCACTTTTATTCTGAAGATTGGTCTTGCCGGAAGTGTTTTACTTCTTGGCAGAACACAGCTGCTATGAGCGGTAGAGAGTGGACGGGTATTCTGGGAACACCGGGAGGTGCCAGGACACACGGAAGCCGTGAGGAGAAAATAAGAAGGAGGTGAGATTCCAACATGGAATTTGTCCCAGCTGCAGTGGAGTAGAGGCTGAAAACGGACATGACGATGCCAGATTAGAGACGAGAAGAGATAAAGAACATGGAATTGAGGAACAGGTGAACAGGACAGAAGGGGCTCGATCAACTTCGGCGGGAAACGGGCCTGATGGGAAAAGTTTGTGATCAGGTAATGGAGGAGCTGGTGGCGTTAAACACAGAAGAAGAAGCAGCAGCTATATGGATGTTGTGTTGCTACAGAACAGAGAAACATGTCAGCCAGTCTAAGTAACGATAAAACCACCACCAGTGTTTTCTTGTTTGACTCTACGATCTGTGAAAATGTCCAGGTTTTGCAGGATCTTAAAGGAATTCTTTCAAACGGCTGCTATTTGCAGTTCCGCAAGATGTTTGGACATTTGGAGAGAAAATATCCGGAATATGAAAGTCGACCGCAACGAAAGAAACTGCTGGATCTGGTTTCAACCAACGCTGACAAGCAGCCGGGATCGAGTTTGTTTCTCTCCTGCTGCTGGAAATGTCTTTGTTGTTACACTAATGCTGCGTAGGCTGCTAAGCTAAATCAACTACATGCACATGTGTGCAGCTAGCTCCTGCTATAGTTTCATTGCTGTTCCAGTGGATATGGTTCAACTGTGAAGTAACAGGTCTCAGTCAGTTACTGTAGTGACTTTGATTCTCTGTCAGTTACTGCTTAGTAGCTGGGTCTCAACCAGTTACTGTGGTAGCTTTGGTTCTCTGTCCCGTTCACTGTGGTAACTTTGTCTCAGTCAGTTACTGTAGTAACTGGTTCTCTGTCAGTTACTGTGTGCTTTGACTCTCAGTCAGTTACTGTAGTAACTTTAGTTCCCCCTTCAGTTACTGGTAGCTTTGGTTCTGTCGGTTATGACAACATGATCCAGTTGCTGTAGTAACTGGTTTCCCCTTCAGTTACTGGTAACTTTAATTCTGTCAGTTACTGCGGTAACTGGATTACCAGTTACTGTGGTAACTTCTGGTTCTGTCAAAGTTACTGTGGTAACTGGTTTCTCTGTCAGTTGCTGTGTGGTGACTTTGGCTCTCAGTCAGTTACTGTAGTAACTTTGGTTCTCTGTCAGTTACTGTGGTAACTTTTAGTTCTCTATCAGTTATGGTAACACATGGCTCTAAGTCGATTGCTGGTAACTTTGGTTCTCTGTCAAGTTGCTGTAGTAGCTTTAGTTCTCTGTCGGTTATAGTAACTTTAGTTCCCCTTCGGTCCTGCGGTAACTTTAGTTCTATTAATTACTGTGGTAACTTTAGTTCTGTCAGTTACTGTGGTAACTTTAGCTCTCAGTCAGTTACTGTAGTAACTTTAGTTCCCCTTCAGTTACTGTGGTAACTAGTTCATATCAGTTACTGTAGTAACTGGTTCATCAGTTACTGTGAAACTAGTTCTGTCAGTTACTGTGGTAACTGGTTCCCAGCAGTTACTGTGGTAGCACTGATTCTGTCGATTACTGTGGTAACTGGTTCCCTTCAGTTACTGTATTAACTTTAGTTCCTTCAGTTACTGTGGTAACTGGTTCCCCTTCAGTTACTGGTGAGCTTTAAAGCTCCCCTTCAGTTACTGGCGCTTTTAGTTCTGTCAGTTACTGTGGTAACTGGCTCTCAGTCAGTTACTGTGGTAACTTTGGTTCTCTGTCAGTTGCTGTGGTAACTGGCTCCCCTTCAGTTACTGTGGTAACTTGGTTCTATAGACCTGACCTGCTCATTGGCAGGTTTTCTTCAACAAACCCTGAGTTTCCCTTAATGAAAAAAATATTTGTCATCATAGTTCTCGATTATTTTCGATTGTCAAAAACTATGAGTAACAACTTGTTTTTCACATTTTTTTAAACAGCATTTTATGTCCAACAGATTCTTTCAAAGTAATTTTCCTTGTTTGACAATTTACTAAACTTAACTCAATAAATATATTTTGATTTATATTCTGTGCATTTACTGGTTAAAATGTTCCCTTTGTGCCCCTTTGGTTAATCTAGGAAGTTAATATGTGACAGACAAAGTTACTTCATGACAATGATTATAAAATCCTATATAAATGTAACACTGTCATCCAAAGCCTCAACATAAACTCCTTGGTTTCCCTCTGTGTGTTTGTGTTTTCAGTGTGTCCTGCAGGCGATCAACAGCTGTTGGTGACTGAAGAGGACCAGCGGGACCAGAGCCCCACATTAAGAGGAACAGGAGGAACTCTGTCTTATTCGAAGACCAGTAGATTGCTGATGGAAGGGACTGTGGAGATCAGGATCAGACGGAGTTGGATCCGGACTAGGATCCACACCCAGAGGTGACATGAGAGTTCAGACTTTCCTGAACCTGAGGAGTGAGGACAGTGATGAAGACTGGGAGGATCCCAACAGAAAATCAACAGACTCCTCTGTTGTAGTAACACTGAACATGAAGGGGACTTTGGTGGAACACACCCAGAAACTCACACTGGAGAAAAGGCTGTCAGTTGCTCATATATGTGTGTTTTACTAAAGCAGTTGAACTACCACCACGAAAACTCACACAGGAGAGAAACCGTTAGTTGTTCAGTTTGTGAAAATGCAGACAAATCAAGTTTGAAAACATGTTTTACCCACACACAGGAGAAACCGTTTTAGTTGCTTGTTTGTGGGAAAAAATTTTCACAAACAGTTCCTTTGTCCACATGTTTACCCACAGGGGAGAAACCATTCAGTTATAGTTTGTGGGAAAAATGTTCACTAAAACAAGCTCTAACATCCCACATGTTTACCCACACAGGGGAGAAACCATTCAGTTGCTCAGTTTGTGGTAGTTCAAACAAAACCAACTCTGACATCACATGTTTGCACCCACACAGAGGAAACCATTCAGTTGCTCGGTTTGTGGTAAAATTTCAAACAAATATGCTGTAAAAACATGTTTACACACAGGAGAAACCATTTAGTTGCTCAGTTTGTGGTAAAAATTTCAAACAAAAATATGCTGTAAAAAATCACATGTTAATCCACACAGGGGAGAAACCGTTTAGTTGCTCAGTTTGCGGTAGAACATTTAGACAAAAAGGAGGTCTAAAAAACCACACGTTTACCCACACAGACTAGAGCTTTTCTCTGAAACAGGTGACTGAAGATTGGAAGGACACCAGGGAACCTCAGTCAGATTTAAATGAGAAGAAAATGATGGATGTAATACTGGTAGGAAATCATTTAGCTGCTCTGAGTGTGGGACAAGAATGAACCGAAAAAGAAATCTGACAGCACAATTGGTGTATTCAGCTCAGAAACCATCAGTGTGTTGTTGAGTCCTCAGAGCTTCATGAGAGTCAGACTGAGGAGAACAGAGAGGACTGTGGAGGATCAGGACCAGACAGAAACTCAGGTCCAGACAGACAGTCTGGATTTTCCACATGTTGACAGACGACCTTCATCTCAGACTTTCACTGAAAAAATGTGTAATGAACAATGACTGTTTTAAATTGTCAGATTTTTTCCTTCTTGCTTCTCAGGACTTTGTGTTGTACTGAATGTAAATGAGGCTGAACTGAACAACTGACAAACACTTTATCAACACTTTGTTTTTTTTTTATTGTTTGTTTCTTTGTTTCTTAGAAATCACCTTTAAACCCCTTTAATGTTGTAGCTGCAGATTACAGTGCCTATGAAATGTGTTTTTTTTAATGGAATTAGTTTTTCATATTTTAACTCAAATAAAAGTCTTAACTGAACTTTAGTGTCTGTGCTTCTTTAGATAAGAATGTTATAAAGAATATCTCTGATATGACACAGAAACTTAGGCAGGTACATTTTAACTGTTGAAAACCTTTAACATTGAAATTAGATCTTCTTGTTGTCGTTAATCAGTTCTATCATTTAGGTTTTTCCTAATTTCACAGCTCTTTTCTAAAACTAGTCCAATGTGATCCAGCAGTCTTGTAATAAATCCTCCTTCATCCATCGGTTCAGATCATGATGGTAGCAGGCTAAGCAGAATATTCCAGATGTCCCACTCCCTAACAACACATTCTACCTCCTCTTTATCCAGAGTTCTTCTCAGGCCAGATGGGATATATAATCCCTGCAGTGAGTTCTGGGTCTACCCCGAAGTCTCATCCTGGTTGGACGTGCCCGGAAAACCTCCAAAGGGAGGCACCCAGGAGGATCCTGATCAGATACCCGAACCACCTCAACTGCACCAATGACACTGCAGCAATCTGCCTGTTAATCTCCTGCTCCATCGTACCCTCACTGTGAACTAGACCCCAACATATTGAACTCCTTCACTTGGGGCAGCAACCCTCCCCCTTGGTGTGAAATACTTATTTCCATTTTCTTATCCGCCGTGTTGTTAAGAAAATACCATAACATGAGTGTTATGCATATAAATGTAAAAGCTTGAATTTGATTCAGTGTGGAGATTTAACTCCAGACCTCACTGAAAATATTAGGAGCACCACTAGAAAAGGTAGGAACACTGCTTAAATCATCATGCAACACAACACATTTGTATTTTGGGGACAAATTCCCCAAAAGTGTCTTGTAAAACTGGTCGGCACAGTAACATGAAGCTTCTACCAACACCTCGGACTGCAGAAATCTTCACAGTTTGTTATTGTTGTATTGTTTTTACTTGGCCCTGTGGTGATAGTTCAGGATTATCTACCAGTGTCGTCAGAGCATTAAATGGGAGAGTGTTTTCTCCACGTCCACAATTCATTGATGTTGTTATCCATTGTTATTCTTGGCTCGGGAGTTCACACTAGAAAAAGGTTTACAGATCACTGAAACGATATCACCGAGCAGGAAGTGATTCTGGCTTGTATGGACAATATGTAGTTTTCTATGTTTGGTAAACCAGGTTTCCTGGTGGCCCAAATAGAACCTGACATTACTCTGTTAATAAGTTATTTGACTTTAAATTCACAAGTGACCTTTGTTATAGGATAAATTTTGGAGAAATTTGTTTTCCATGTGGTTAATCGACATTTTGTTATGAGCTGTATTTTCTGCATGCAGCTGATTCATCTTAGGAGTTCCACAAAGGCAGGTTCAGTGTTGGACTGTTGCCCACATTAGAATATAGTTTGTTATACATACATGAGCTTCTGTTCAACTGTTTTAACTTCATTCATCAGAGAAAGACTGTCCACTTTTATTCTGAAGGTCGGTGTGCAGGTAATTGTTTACTTCGGAATGCCAGCCAGAACGCAGCTGTTCTGAGCGGTAGAGAGTGGACGGGTATTCTGGGAACACCGGGAGGTGCAGGACACACGGAGAGCCGTGAGAGAAAATAAGAAGGAGGTGAGATTCCAACATGAAATTTGTCCAACTGCGTAGATGAAGATGAGCTAGAGCGGACATGACGGAGGAAATGCAAAGATTAGAGACGAGAAGAAGATAAAGAACATACTGGAGTGAGGAACGAGTGAACAGGACAGAAGGAGCTCGATCAACTTCCAGCGGGAAACAGGCCTGATGGGAAAAGTTTAGTAGTCGGGACAATGGAGGAGCTGAGTGGCGTTAAACACCACAGAAGAAGAAGCAGCAGCCTGTATGGATGTTGTGTTTGCTACAGGAGCAGAGGAAACATGTCAGCCAGGTCTAAGTAACGATAAAACCACCACCAGTGTTTTCTTTGTTTGACATCTACGATCTGTGGAAAATGTCCGGGTTTCAGGATCATAAAGATTCTTTCAAACGGCGACTGCTGACTGCGGTTCAAGATCTGTTTGGACATTTGGAGAAAATATCCGAATATGAAAAGAGATCGACCGCAACGAAAACTGCTGGATCTAGTTTCAACTGGCAACTCGCCAGCCAGGATCAGGTTTGTTTCTCTCTCCTGCTGCTGGAAATATCTTTATTGTTCTATAATGCTGCATGGAGGAGCTGCTAGCTAAATCTTCACCGTCCATACACAGCTTGTTAGCCGCAGCTAGCTCCTGCTATAAAGTTTCATTATGTTCAGTGGATATGGTTTCGACTGTGGTAACTTTAGGTCTCAGTCAGTTACTGTGGTAACTGTAGTTCTGTCAGTTACTGTGGTAACTTTAGCTCTCAGTCAGTTACTGTGGTAACTTTAGTTCCTTCAGTTACTGTGGTAACTTTAGTTCCCCTTCAGTTACTGTGGTAACTCTAGTTCCCCTTCAGTTACTGTGGTAACTTTAGCTCTCAGTCAGTTACTGTGGTAACTTTAGTTCCCCTTCAGTTACTGTGGTAACTGTAGCTCTGTCAGTTACTGTGGTAACTTTAGTTCAGTCAGTTACTGTGGTAACTTTAGCTCAGTCAGTTGCTGTGGTAACTGGTTCTATCAGTTACTGTGGTAACTTTGACTCTGTCAGTTACTGTGGTAACTTTAGTTCTCTCAGTTACTGTGGTAACTTTAGCTCTGTCAGTTACTGTGGTAACTTTAGTTCTGTCAGTTACTGTGGTAACTTTAGCTCTGTCAGTTACTGTGGTAACTTTAGTTCTGTCAGTTACTGTGGTAACTTTAGTTCAGTCAGTTACTGGTAACTGGCTGTCAGTTACTGTGGTAACTTTAGTTCTGTCAGTTACTGTGGTAACTTTAGCTCTCAGTCAGTTACTGTGGTAACTTTAGCTCTGTCAGTTACTGTGGTAACTTTAGTTTCTGACAGTTACTGTGGTAACTTTAGCTCTGTCAGTTACTGTGGTGACTTTAGTTCTCTGTCAGTTACTGTGGTAACTTTAGTTCTATGAACTTTTTTGTCTCTATGAACTCTTAAATCTGGGTCAGGGGAAGTCCCCTTGGCTCTGTAGGGCTGAACATTTTTGGGAAAAAATCAAATTGTGATTCTTCTGACAGAGATTGTGATTTGATTTGTGAATATAATTTTTTTTAAGTCAAGCTTCAGTGATGGATCATTACCATTAAAGAGATAATTGAAACATTAACTGCTCTGTGAAGTAATCCAAGAATGAGAAAAAAAATACACAAATCCAAAATGTATTTATTACAACAATAAATGATATAGAACAAACACATAATGAACTATACAACAATTCTCATATAACAAACAGTAGCTCTACATTCTCCTGCCTTCTTTGCAGTAACTTTACATCAGTCATACTGCTGCCTGTGGTGATTTTTCAAATGCGTCTCGCTTTTTCTCTTCTTTCTCTCTCTCCTTCTTGGCTCAACTGGATATTTAGAACTCTTTAGTATCAGTTACAGTAATTTTCCTGTGGCGGGCCGCTCCTGCCGGGCTGCTGACACTTTTAACTCGTCATATCACCAGTAGTTTTTGCTTCAGCTGTGTCCGTCCCCGCGACTAGCATACAGCTCTTACCTGACACCAGAGCAGAGAGAATCAGAGCAACTCACCTGCCTCACGCTGTTGCTCTGCTCTGTTTTCATCAAGTATCTAACTCCACAGTTTGGTTTGGTTTTTTGGTCATTTTAAAACCAGAGCTGGTTGTGCAGCATTATATGAGGGTTTGCACAGAAAGATTTTATTCTTTTTATCGTTATGGTTGTTTTTACTGTTGTGAGTGTCCTATATCCCTTTGTGTGTTATGTTGCATCTATGTCTTTCTTTGACCTATTGCAAATCAATTTTCCCTTGAGGGACAATAAAGATCTGAACTGAACTGCAAAGTCTGTCGCTCTATGTGTGAACTGTGAAGCAGCTAAAAAGTGTAACGACTCGTCCACTGACTCTCTGTTGTAAAAATAATCGCATTAGTTCAAATTGCAGTTAAAGTTAGATTCAATAAATTGTTCAGGCGTAGCCTGCACTGAGCTGAATCCGCGGGGGTTGCAAATGCCAACTTACAAAAGTATGTTTATTGAGTATTAGCAATTAATAATATCAGTGAAGTGAAGCAGGATAAAGCAGGCAAAGCAGACTGATGCTGATCTTCCAGGATCATTATTTTATACAGTATAATGCTCCTGCTCATTCTTGACAAAAACCTTAATGTTATCCGAGACAGGCCTGGCCCTTTCTGACCATATTTAGGAAACCACTATGTCCATATTCAGTAGTTTAACTTCTCAAAATGTTATTATTTATTTCCTGACCTGCCCACTACGCATTATAAAAAGGGTTATATAAGGTGTATAGTCACCTTATGTTCTTCAAATTTGTTATAACACATTCGTTCGTTTTAAAGTATTTTTCACGTCACATTTGTTAATATTCTTTTCAAAGAGTACCTTAGTTCAAACTTAACATAAACATTTCAAAGTAACATCTTAATGATTAAGTTGGGTTTGAATTAATTTTTCAGGACAGAACGTAACCTGCTCTCTGGCAGAGTTTCTTCAACAAACCCTGAGTTTCCCTCAATAATCAGCTGGACATAAAAATCTGTTTAAGTATTTTTGGAAAACTAGTTGTCATTATACCCTTTGATTATTCTAGACTGTACTGGAAGTCGAGAGCTTCGAGGTGACAACTTGTTTTCAAAGCTGTTTAAACATAACTCATGTCCAACAATTTATTTTAAAGTTGGCTTACCTTGTTTGATACCTCAATAAATATATTTTGATTCATATTTTGTGCATTTACCACAAACATGCTTTCTTCAGTGGTGTGATTGTTTGCAGGGTAGACTTTGTGATACATGGGCAATAAGCACTGGAAAGATAAAATATATGTTTTTGTTGTTTTTTTTTAAAGTTATTTTTTAGGCTTTTCACCTTTATTTTGACAGGACAGTGGAGAGGAGACAGGAAACAGGGAGAGAGAGTGGGGGAATGACATGCAGTAAAGGTCTGGCCAGACCGGGAGTTGATCTGGGGACCAGCTGCTCAGGGCACTTAGGCCCATGTGGCACTCGCCCCAACCATTTGGCTATGGGGGCGAATAAAATATATATTTTAAGGGTAGATTTCAAATATATAGGTTTTTAAAAATACATGCCCTTACCACTGCCCAAATCAGAGAATGCAGACTCAAACAGTTTCTGACAGAAGCTAGAAGGAAAGCTGCACATAGCTACATAGCCTGATTGTGAACAAAAAGCTTCCCTGCAGCTCTTCTGGATTTTGACTTGAGGAGATGAAAAGTTTATCCCGATACTTTTATTTATTTTATTGGCTTTAGAATTATGATTATTTTCCCAAAACACAGTAATGATCCTCCTCCCAGCCGCAACTTATTTGAGCTGACAGACATCCAGTTTAATGTAAACCAGATCAGATGTTACTGCATTTTTGTAAACAAGTTGGCTGCGTGTTCAGATTAATCTTTTAATCTGAATATAAATGATTGCCCATTAAATGATTGCAGATAGCCTTTACTAGTTGATTGCCAACGTGGTTAGATCAAGGAATTGCCGTGCATTTATCCTTGTTGCAGTTCCACAAATGGCCGAAGGTTAACGTAAAGCATACACCAAAGTAGTTTGCGTGGATATTGCATTAGTTTTCGAGGGGGACCGACAACGACTTCAGAATTCACCACCACCAAAGAGCAGTACACCCTCAGCACTTTAAGATGCAATCCGCAGGGTTTTGACAACCCTCGTTAGAGTCGTCTCGACTTTAGAATGGCAGAAATTTCAACCTGTAAGCCTGCCCAACCTGCCGAGAAGAAGCACGTCGGGTTGGTTGGATTGGACCCCGGGGCCCTTGAATCCAACAGGATGGGCGCTGCTCATTGGTGGGTTCGGAAAGCACCAAGCGAGCAGCATCCTCTGCAGACTGAGGTCCAGCATCTCCGCCGGATCGGTGACCGTCGAAGAA
>BRZM01000168.1:370433-403079 GCA_033238685.1 Lates japonicus | reverse complement strand
CGTCCAACAGCTGTTGGTGACTAAAGAAGAGGACCAGCAGGACCCAGAGCCCCCCCACATTAAAGAGGAACAGGAGGAACTCTGTCTTATTCAAAGACCAGTAGGTGCTGATGGAGAGGACTGTGGAGGATCAGGATCAGACAGGAAGTTGGATCCAGACTGGGATCCACACCCAGAGAGTGACGCAGAGGATTCAGACTTTCCTGAACCTGAGAGTGAGGACAGTGATGAAGACTGGGAGGATCCCAACAGAAAATCAACAGACTCCTCTGTTTGTAGTAAAAAAAATCCAGTGAAAGGAAATCAGAATTCACAAACGAGAACTCACACTGGAGAAAAACTGTTCAGTTGCTCTTTATGTGGTAAATGTTTTACTTCAAAGGCTGGCCTGCGCTACCATCTGAAAACTCATACTGGAGAGAAACCATATAGCTGCTCAGTCTGTGGTAAAAAATGTAGACAGAAATCAGCTCTAACAAACCACATGTTAACTCACACAGGGGAGAAACCATTTAGTTGCTCAGTCTGTGGTAAAAAATATTCACGTAAATCAATTCTAGCAAAACACATGTTAACTCACACAGGAGAGAAACCATTTAGTTGTTCAGCTTGTGGTAAAAACTTCAGCCAGAAAACGGGTCTAACATACCACATGTTAACCCACACTGGGGAGAAACCACATAGTTGCTCAGTCTGTGGTAAAGGATGTGCAGATAGATCAACTCTAACAAAACACATGTTAACCCACACAGGAGAGAAACCATATAGTTGCCCTGTTTGTGGTGCAAAATTTAGACACAAGTCTAGTGTAACATATCACATGTTAACCCACACAGGAGAGAAACCATTTAGTTGTTCAGTTTGTGATAAAAAATTTAGACGCAGACTATCTGTAACATACCACATGGCAATCCACACAGGGGAGAAACCATTTATCTGTTCAGTCTGTGGTAAAGGGTGTGTCTATAAATCAACCCTAACAAAACACATCTTAACCCACACAGGGAGTGAAACCATTTAGTTGTAGCATTTGCAACCAAAGATTGAGCTGGGCTACACAATGTAAAAATTTCAAGTCTTTTGATGAGTCATCACAGCTTCAGCACAAAAAAAAGCAAGGAACAACTGAGTTGTTCCAAATGTAATGAAATATTTCAAAAATATATCCCATGTGATGACTTGCAAAAGTATAAGGAACAGAAACTGTTTACTTTTACAGTTGGTGGTTAGCAATGTCAGTTTAGTTCCCAGATGAAGAGACACATGAGAAGTCATGCAGGAGAGAAACCAACTTTTGGATGGCATCGTGTAGTTGTCCGTTACATGACAACATCACTGTCTGAAATGTCCGGTGGAAAATATGCCAGATAAATAGTCTGTTGTGTGATGTACAAAATATGTTGACAGTTGAAAGGATTTTTTTATCCTGGGCCTTACTCTTCCTTGTTTTTGGGTGTAAATGATTGATAGTGAGAAAAATTTTACTGAGTGGAACTAAAGAATTGTTGGAATCCTGCTGCCTCAATATGTTTGTTTGTTTAATCGTGTGACTTTCAGCGGTGGAAGGCTCCTCTGGACAAAAGACAAGGAGAAACACTACAGTTGCAGGTTCCTAGAGCTTCATCAGAGTCAGACTGAGGAGAACAGAGAGGACTGTGGAGGACCAGGACCAGGCAGGAACTCAGGTCCAGACGGACAGTCTGGATTGTGGAGCAAACCACATGGTTGCTGTGAAGAGAACTCTGAAACCCCACATCTCCCTTCACTCACAGGAGAAATCAATCATCTGCAGCGTTTGTGGTAGAAGAGTTGGTCGTTCAGAAACAGAGTGACAATAAATGAAGTTGTACTGAGGGCAGCATCTGACACAATTTCACATGATTCCTTTTTCAATAATATTCTGAATTAGTGAACCATCCTTTTGTTGTAACATCACAGAAAACTGTGAATACACCTGTAGATTTGATTTGATGAACCTCACAAAGAATACAGAGGGAGACGGATCTGAGTTTACCCAAAAGGTAACTTTGACACACCACATGGCATATCACACACGGGACAAACGATTCAGCTGTAAAGTTTGCAGCAAAATATTCGGTTGGGAATCACAATTGAGAAGACACAAGTGTGCTGGTGAATCCTCCAAGCCTCACCAGAGTCAGACTGAGGAGAACAGAGAAGCAGAGCCTCCAACCAGCAGCTCAACTCAACACATGGAAGCAGAAGCTGATGGAGAGGACTGTGGAGGACCAGGACCAGACAGGGACTCTTTGAAAACTAAGGCATGTAACAGTGGTAAAGCATCATTTATCTGTTCTGAGTGTGGGAAAACATTTGGCTTCACGTCGAATCTGAGAAGACACATGAAATGTCACACAGTAGAGAAACCGTCCAGCTGCTCGGTTTGTCATAAAATTTTCAGTCGCAGAGATCGCTTGATTATTCACATGAAGTGTCATTCAGAAGGAAAAACTTTCAGCTGTTCAGTTTGTAACGCAAGATTCAGACAAAATAGCACATTGGTTAAGCACGTGAGAATCCATGCTGTGAAGGAACCATTCACATGTTCAATTTGTGGTAGGAAATTTACATGGAGAGGAAATCTGACTAATCATATGGAAGGACATGCAAAGGAGAAACTCGACAGATGCGGGTCGTCAGAGCTTCATCAGAGTCAGACTGAGGAGAACAGAGAAGCAGAGCCTCCAACCAGCAGCTCAACTCAACACATGGAAGCAGAAGCTGATGGAGAGGACTGTGGAGGACCAGGACCAGACAGGAACCCAGGTCCAGACAGACTTGTACAACCTGAGGCTGAGGACAGGACTGAAGAGTCATCTGGACATGAAACAGATGACAGTGATTTTTGGAAAGAGAGCAGGAAATGTCAGTCAGGTTCAGACTCTGTGGAAGAGAAACAATGTTAAAGTGAAATGGGATCTAAGACTGACAGGGCTTCAGAGTCCTTTAACCCTCAGAGTAATGACAGTGACTTTTGGAAAGACCGCAGGAAGCTTCTGTCGTGTTTAAATCACGTCACATCTCCCTTGACTCACAGGAGAAATCAATCATCTGCAGCGTTTGTGGTAGAAAGTTGGTGGTTCGAAACAGAGTGACAATAAATGAAGTTGTACTGAGGCAGCATCTGACACAATTTCACATGAACCCTTTTCAATAATATTCTGAATTAGTGAACCATCCTTTTGTTGTAACATCACAGAAAACTGTGAATACACCTGTAGATTTGATTTGATGAACCTCACAAAGAATACAGAGGGAGACGGATCTGAGTCCTGGTGCTTCCTCTGCAGACCACAATAAAACTAAAACATGAAACTTGTATTATTTCATGTTGATAAACTTCCTCTCTACCTCTGTGACATGTTTCATCCTGTTTCTAACCACGATCATAGCAGATCATCTAGATGTATCATCCTCAGGGTCCACAGTCTGTTCTGAGTTTGGAGAAACTGGATTTTCTTACTGAGTCCTCTGGGCTGGGAATCATTTACAAGATAAACTTCATGTTGACAGACGACCTTCATCTCAGACTTTCACTCAGAAAATGTTTAATGAACAACGTGATTGTTTTAAATTGTTAGATTTTCTCCTTCTTACCTCTCAGGACTTTGTGTTGTACTGAACTTAGACTTAGACTTTATTGATCCCATTGGGATGACTCCCTCAGGGAAATTAAGTTTCCAGCAGCTTATACAGACAGAAGCAGCACACAGGACAGTTTGCAAAGGACAACAACAAATTTTTATACAAAATAAAAATAGAATAAAATAGGAACGAAATAAGATAAATATGGAGAACTGTATGAGCTGTGGTTAAATTAAATTATTGCACTGTGGCGGTGGATGAGGTTATTGAGTGTCCGGGTGAGTTATTGTTTTTTTTTGTTTTTTTTGAACTGTGACACTGACAAACACTTTATCTATATATATATATATATTTATTTTTATTAAAACCCTCTAACGTAGCTGAAGATTGAAGTGCCTATGAAATGAGATCCATTTTTTTGTAATGGAATTATTTTTTATATTTTAATCAAATGTCACATTTTTTCTTATTTTATCTGGATATCACAGATATATTATGATCCAAGCTTTTTTGAACCCTCGTTGACTATATGATGGAACTCTGTGTGAATATTGTCAGTATAAGCTGCCAGGAAAAACATTACATTATGTTTTTCCTGTTTACACTGGGCTTCATCCCTTTCTAAAGTGTAGTACGTACTGACAATGATTAGAAGGTGACTGGGTATCTTTATCTGTCTGCTCTGATGAAGGTCTGACAGACCAAAAGCTCAACAAATAAAGCGAAACACTGTGTGGATCTAAGTGTGGGAAGATCTTTTTCTGTCATCTTGGACTTTTTGATGCTCCCAGCACCCAGCACTATTTTAATCAAATAAAAGTCTAAACTGATCATTACTTCCTGTGTTTCTTTAATTGTTCATCTTCTTAAATTTTGTCAATTAATACTGAAAAAATGAATCTTTATCCAGGGTTTTAGTATTTTCAGCAAAGAGGGAATCAATCTTTGGAGTAACTTCAGTTCGTCTACAATGAACATGAGTTTCACAAAGGCAGGTTCGGTGTTTGTATGCGCTCATTAGAATATATGTTGTTCTAGAAACATGAGCCTCTATACCATTTGGCTTCATGTTCGCTGTTGTAGAAAAGACATCACTTTTATTCTGAAGGTCAGTTAACACCGGGTAGTGTTTTACTTCCGGGTCTTGGCAGACACTGTTCTGAGCAGTAGAGAGTGGACGGGTATTCTGGGAGCCGGGAGGTGCAGGACACACAGAGGCAAAGGAGAAAATGAGAAGGTGAGATTCAACATGAAATTTGTCCAACTGCAGTAGATGAAGCTGAGAAGGGCGGACATGACGGATAAGATTGAGACGAGGAAGAAGATAAAAGAACATGCTGGGTGAGGAACAGTGAGAACCGGGACAGAAGAACTCGATCAACTTCCAGCAGGAAACAAGGCCTGAAATGGAAAAAGTTTGGTAGTCGGACAATGGAGGAGCTAGGTGGCATTAAACACCACAGAAGAAGCAGCAGCCTGCTATGGATGTTGTGTTTACTGAGCAGAGAAACCTTATGTCAAAATAGGTCTAGTAGGCCAAGCCTACCAGTGTTTTTCTTGTTTGACTCTACGATCTGTGGAAAATGTCCGGTTTCAGGATCTAGGAATTCTTTCAAACGGCTGCTGACTGCGGTTCGCAAAGATCTGTTGGACATTTGGAAGAAAAAATATCGAAACTCTTCAAAAAGGAGATCGACCACCAGAAAACTGCTGAATCTGGTTTCAACCAGCGACTCAAAGCAACCAGGATCAGGTTTGTTTCTCTCCTGCTGTAAATGTCTTTATTGTTCTGCTAATGCTGCATGGAGGAGCTGCTAAGCTAAATCAAGCTACCGTCCATACACAACATTGTACAGCTAGCTCCTGCTATAAATTTCCATTATGTTCAGTGGATATGGTTTCAACCATGGTAACTTTGGGTCTCAGTCGGTTGCAAACAACTTTAGTTCTGTCAGTTACTGTGGTAACTGGCTCTCGATCAGTTACTGTGGTAACTTTGGTTTACACTAAGTTACTGTGATAACTTTTGGCGCCTGAGTCAGTTACTGTAGTAACTGGGTTCCCCCTTCAGTTGCAGCCAGTAGCAGCCTCAGTCGGTTACTGTGGTAACTTTGGTTCCCCTTCAGTTACTGTGGTAACTTGGAGTCTCAGTCAATTACTGTAGTAAGCTTTAGCTCTGTCAGTTACTGTGGTAGCTTGGACCTTCGAAATTGCCTCGTGGTAACTTTAGCTCAGTCAGTTACTGTGGTAACTTTGGTTGTCAGTTACTGGTAACTTTAGTTCTGTCAGTTACTGTGGTAACTTTAGTTCCTTCAGTTACTAATACTATCATGCTGGTCTAATCTTTAAATTATATAAAATCGCAAAGTCAAGTGCTAATTCAGTTGGCTCAGTCAGTTGCTGCGATAACAGATTCCTATCAGTTGCCATGATGGCAGTTCCCATCAGTTCTGCGGACGCAGTTCTGTCGATTTTAGTTCATCAATTCTTCAGTCGATTGCTGTGGTGGCTTTGGTTCTCTGTCGGTTGCGGTGACTTTAGCTCTGTCAGTTACTGTGGTAACTTTAGCTCTCTGTCAGTTACTGTGGTAACTTTAGTTCTCAGTCAGTTACTGTGGTAACTTTAGTTCTCTGTCAGTTACTGTGGTAACTGTAGTTCTGTCAGTTACTGTGGTAACTTTAGTTCTCTGTCATTTACTGTGGTAACTTTAGTTCCCCTTCAGTTACTGTGGTAACTGTAGCTCTCAGTCAGTTACTGTGGTAACTTTAGTTCTCTGTCAGTTACTGTGGTAAGCACGGTTACTCGATCAGTTGCAATGATGACTTTTAGCTCTACATCGATTACTATGGTAACTGTAGTTCTGTCAGTTACTGTGGTAACTTTAGTTCTCTGTCAGTTACTGTGGTAACTTTAGTTCTGTCAGTTACTGTAGTAACTGTAGTTCTGTCAGTTACTGTGGTAACTTTAGTTCTGTCAGTTACTGTGGTAACTTTAGTTCTGTCAGTTACTGTGGTAACTGTAGGTCTCAGTCAGTTACTGTGGCGCTGGTTCTATCGATTACTGTGGTAACTTTAGTTCTCTGTCAGTTACTGTGGTAACTTTAGTTCTGTCAGTTACTGTGGTAACTGTAGTTCTGTCAGTTACTGTGGTAACTTTAGTTCTGTCAGTTACTGTGGTAACTTTAGTTCCCCTTCAGTTACTGTGGTAACTGGTTCTGTCCAGTTTGCGGTAACTGGTTTCCTTGTGCTGATTTACTGTGGTAACTTTAGTTCCCCTTCAGTTACTGTGGTAACTTCAGTTCCCCTTCAGTTACTGTGGTAACTTTAGTTCTCTGTCAGTTACTGTGGTAACTTTAGTTCTGTCAGTTACTGTAGTAACTGTAGTTCCCCTTCAGTTACTGTGGTAACTTTAGTTCCCCTTCAGTTACTGTGGTAACTGTAGCTCCCCTTCAGTTACTGTGGTAACTGTAGTTCTGTCAGTTACTGTGGTAACTTTAGCTCTCAGTCAGTTACTGTGGTAACTTTAGTTCTGTCAGTTACTGTGGTAACTTTAGTTCTGTCAGTTACTGTGGTAACTTTAGTTCTGTCAGTTACTGTGGTAACTGTATTCTCTCTCAGTTACTGTGGTAACTGTCTCAGTCAGTTACTGTGGTAACTTTAGTTCTCTATCAGTTACTGTGTGCTTTAGCTCCCCTTCAGTTACTGTGGTAACTTTAGTTCTATAGACACAACCTGCTCATTGGCAGTTTTCTTCAACAAACCTGGTTTATAATGAAAAAATGTTGTCATCATAGTTCTCGATTATTTTAGATTGTCAAAAACTATGAGTAACAACTTGTTTTTCACATTTTTTTAAACAGCATTTTATGTCCAACAGATTCTTTCAAAGTAATTTTCCTTGTTTGACAATTTACTAAACTTAACTCAATAAATATATTTTGATTTATATTCTGTGCATTTACTGGTTAAAATGTTCCCTTTGTGCCCCTTTGGTTAATCTAGGAAGTTAATATGTGACAGACAAAGTTACTTCATGACAATGATTATAAAATCCTATATAAATGTAACACTGTCATGTCAAGGCCTCAACATAAACTCATGGTTTCCCTCTGTGTGTTTGTGTTTTTCAGTGTGTCCTGCAGACGTCCAACAGCTGTTGGTGACTAAAGAAGAGGACCAGCAGGACCCAGAGCCCCCCACATTAAAGAGGAACAGGAGGAACTCTCTTAAAAGACCGGTAGGTGCTACGATGGGCGGAAGGCTGTGGGATCAGGATCAGACGGAAGTGGATCCAGACTGGGATCCACACCCGAAAAGTGGCATGAAGGATTCAGACTTTCCTGAACCTGAGTGAGGACAGTGATGAGACTAGGATGACAGAAAATCAACAGACTCCTCTGTTTGTAGTAAAACACTGAACATGAAGGGGACTTTGAGTGAACACATGAATACTCACACTGGAGAAAAGGCTGTCAGTTGCTCCTTATGTGGTAAATGTTTTACTACAAAAGCAGGTCTGAACTACCACCTGAAAACTCACACAGGAGAGAAACCATTTAGCTGCTCGGTTTGTGGTAAAAAATGTGGACAGAAATCAGCTCTAACATCCCACATGTTAACTCACACAGGAGAGAAACCATTTAGTTGCTCAGTTTGTGGTAAACAGTGTGCACATAAATCAACTCTAAAAACCCACATGTTAACCCACACAGAAGAGAAACCATTTAGTTGCTCAGTCTGTGGTAAAAAATGTGCAAGTAACTCAATTCTAACAAAACACATGTTAACCCACACAGGAAAACCATTTAGTTGCTCGGTCTGTGGCAAAAATTGGACAAGAGAAATCTAAAATACATGTTAACCCACACAGGAGAAACCATTGATTGTTCAAGATTGGTAAAATTTGATCACAAAACTAAGTCTAACATGCCACATGTTAACCCACGCAGGAGAGAAACCATTTAGTTGCTCAGTCTGTGGTAAAGGATGTACAGATAAACCAACTCTAACAAAACACATGTTTACCCACACAGGAGAGAAACCATTGAGTTGCTCAGTTTGTAGTAAAAAATTTGCACGAAAAGAATATCTAAAAACCCACATGCTAATTCACACAGGAGTGAAACCACTTAGTTGCTCAGTTTGTGGTAAAAAATTTAGACACAGAGGAGCTCTAACCTGTCACATGGCAATCCACACAGGGGAGAAACCATTCAGTTGTAGCAACTGTAAGAAAAAATTTATCAGGGCTACACAATTCAAAATTCATAAGTGTGTTGATGAGTCTTCACAGTTTCAGTGTGGAAAAAGCACAAAACACCTGAACTGTTCTGAATGTGATGAAACGTTCCCCAACAATTCCCATCTGATGGTCCACATGAGAATGCATGAGGGACAGAAACTTTTTACTTGCACAATTTGTGGTCAGACATGGCAGTTTAGTTCCCAACTGAAGAGACACATGAGAACTCATACAGGAGAGAGACCATACAGTTGCTCAGTCTGTGGGAGAACGTTTTCAGAATCAAAAATAATGATGCGTCACATGGCAGTCCACTCTGGGATAAAACAAAACAAAAGTGGCTTTAGTGGAGAGGACTGTGCAGGACCAGAACCAGGCAGGAACTCCGGTCCAGATGAACATTTACAACCTGAGACTGAGGATAAGACTGAAGAGTCTTCTGATCATGAAACGGATGACAATTATTTTTGGAAAGAGAGCAGGCAAAGTCAGTCAGGTTCAAACTCTGTAGAAAATAAAATACTTGAAAGTCATATATCATTTAATACTGACAGTGCCTCAGAGTCCTTTAACCCTCAGAGCGATGACAGTGTCTCTCAAGTGATCAACATGGGCGCGACGAAACAGGTCAGTCTGAACCGACAAGGAGCAGGGAGGGAGGAAAACCAGGACCCAGGAGGCCCCCCACATTAAGAGGAACAGGAGGAAGTGCTGGAGCAGTCAGGAGGGAGAACAGCTTCCAGGACTGGAGGAAGCGATATCACCAAATTCACCTTCCTCCTGTCCCTGTGGTGAGGTAGAAAACCTCAGTCTCAGAGCTTCATCAGAGTCAGACTGAGGAGAACAGAGACTGTGGAGGACCAGGACCAGACAGGAACCTGGTCCTTGTCAGGGCTGATCAATGCAGAGCTGGAAAAAACTCAAATTGTTTATCTCGTTGCTCTGAGTGTGGCAAAATATTTTACTACAGTTACCTTCTGGAGAGACACATGAGAATCCACACAGCAGAGAAACTATTCAGCTGCTCAGTCTGTGGGAAAAGATTCAGACAAAAAGGAAAAAACGATCAGTGTGTTATTGAGTCCTCAGAGCTTCATCAGAGTCAGACTGAGGAGAACAGAGAGGACTGTGGAGGAACAGGACCAGACAGGAACCCAGGTCCAGACCCACGTTTACAGCCTCAGTCTGAGGACAGGACTGAATAGTCTTCTGAGACTGAGGTTGAAGAAGGTGAAGATGATTGGACAGAGTTCAGGAAGTCATTTATCTGCTGTGAATGTAAAAAAAAAAAAGACAGAAAAGGAAATCTGCTGACTACGCCCAAGAACTTTCACAGGAGAGAAACCATTTAGCTGCTCTGTTTGTGGAAAAAGATTTTATATCAAGGGAACTCTGGTCAGAGAAAACACACAGCTGTCCAGTTTGTGGGAAGAAATTTTATGACAAATCATTGATGGAAAAACAGAAAGCAACACACTCAAATATGTTTAATGACACATTCATCTCTGTGACTTCTTACTGCTGATTTGATGAACCTCTACAAAAGAATACCAGAGCGGATCTGAGTCCTGGTGCTTTCCTCTGCAGACCCTGGCCAGCAACTAAAACATGAAGCTTGTATTTATTTCATGTTATTAAACTTCCTCTCTACCTCTGATATGTTTGTCCTGTTTCTAACCAGATCATAGCAGATCATCTAGATGTATCATCCTCCAGGGTCCTGATCTGTTCTGGAGTTTGGAGAAACTGGATTTTCTTCCACTGAGTCCTCTGGGCGGGAATCATTTACAAAATAAACTTCATGTTGACAGAACGACCTTCATCTCAGACTTTCCTCAGAAATGTTTAATGAACAACGTGATTGTTTTGATGTTAGATTTTCTCCTTCTTACCTCTCAGGACTTCATGTTGTACTGAATGTAAATGAAGCTGAACTGAATAGTGAAACACTTTACAAGTTTTTTCTTAAGTCCTTTAAACCTCTAATGTATCTGCGAAAAGGATTGAAGTGCCTATGAAATGTGATCAATGATTCTTTTGTGGAATTATTTTCATCTTCAATCAAAGTCTAAATTAATTTGATAGTGTCCTGCGCTTCTTTAAATGTTCATCATGACATTAAATAGGAACGTTAAAACAGGAATATACGATATGACACAGAATCTTGGCAGCTTAATTATTTTATTGTGAAATAGACGTTGACAATCAGTTCTGTCATTTAGGTTTTTCCTCATTTCACAGCTCTTTTTGTACTTTCTAGTTTGTGCTGCTGCTGAACTGGACTGTGTTACACAGACAGGTGTTTCTGTTATTTTGTCCACCCCATTTATATCAATGAGGTTTGGAATAACTTCAATTCCTTAATAATGAAAATCTGACAGTTTCACAGAGTGTTCAGTTCAGTGTTTGGACATTAGAATATATTTTGTTCTACATACATGAGCTTCTGTTCAACTGTTTTAACCTCATTTATTAGAAAAACACTGCCCACTTTTATTCTGAAGGCTAAGGGTGTACCGGAAGTTCTATTTTATTTCCGGGTCTCGGCGGAACTCAGTTAGCCTGTATGGATGTTGTGTTAGCTACAGGAGCAGAGGAAACATGTCAGCCAGGTCTAAGTAACGATAAAACCACCACCAGTGTTTTTCTTGTTTTGACTCTACGATCTGTGGAAATGTCAGGTTTCAGGATCTTAAAGATTCTTTCAAGCAGCGGCTGCGACTGCGGTTCGCAAAGACCTATTTGGACATTTGGAAGAAAATATCCGAATATGAAGGAGATCGACCGCAACAGAAAACTGCTGGATCACTGGTTTCAACCAGCGACTCAAAGCAGCCAGGATCAGGTTTGTTTTCTCTACACTGCTGGAAATGTCTTTTATTGTTCTGCTAATGCTGTGGAGGCTACTTAAGCTAAATCAGCTACACCGTCCATACACAGCTTTGTTAACCGCAACTAGCTCCTGCTATAAAAGTTCATGTTTCAGTTTCGTTGTTCGTCTGTTTATCGTTAAACTGTGGTTGTTTCTGTTCTGACGATCACCTTCAATCTAATCCACCCATTTGTCCAGTTCGGCGAAATACTACAATGCCATGATCCTCAGCTACGAACGCTAATTCAAAGCCGTTACATTTGTCGCCATGGTTGCAGGTTTTATTCTTTCTCTCTTTAGATTGATTCATTTAAAGATATGTTTATAGTTCTTTATCTGTTATAACCATAGTTACAGTGTCCCAGGCCCCTGAATGTCACTGACATGAAAACTTATCGTATTTAGTGGACATTCATTTGAAATTGGCAGTAGAGACGAGATTGGAGGTTGTCACAGAGATAACACATGAACATGGAACAGACATAACGTTGTTTTGCTTGTGGTGGAATAAACACTTTATGTGGATTAAGACGATAAACTCAGAGATTGCTCTTCAACAACCTGTCACATGGCAGCATGAACACGAGAACAGGCGGCAGTAGTTTTAGCTGCCAAAGTACAATTGAGGAGGCAAAGAAGCTGTGGGCGAGTCAGAAACATGAGTAGAACCGGAGAAGGCTCGAAAGAAGAATGACAATTTCCTCCGAACGAAACTGTCAACAACAAAGGTCACAGGTAAATCGTTATATCAACAAATTTTACAATCAACTGAAAAGGTTTCGTAACAACCACACAGGAGAGGAAGATGCTAACACCTAACATGGCTAACAGTAACAGGGTTAACACCTAACAGGGCTAACAACTAACAGGTTAACAACTAGCAAATTTATCTAGAGGGCTAACAGCTAACAGGACTAACAGGGTTAACAGCTAACAGGGCTAACAGGGTTAACACCTAACAGGGCTAACAGCTAACAGGACTAACAGGGTTAACACCTAACAGGGCTAACAGCTAACAGGGCTAACAGCTAACAGGACTAACAGGGCTAACAGCTAACAGGACTAACAGGGTTAACACCTAACAGGGTTAACAGCTGACAGGGCTAACAGCTAACAGGACTAACAGGGTTAACACCTAACAGGGTTAACAGCTAACAGGGCTAACAGCTAACAGGACTAACAGGTTAACACTAACAGGGGTTAACAATAACAGACTGCTAACAGGACTAACAGGGCTAACAGCTAGGACTAACAAGTTGTAACAACTAACAGAGCTGCCCAGCTAACAGGATAACGGTTAACACCTAACAGGGCTAACAGCTAACAGGACTAACAGGTTAACACCTGAGGTTAACAACTAACAGGGCTAACAGCTAACAGGACTAACAGTAACAACAGGGTTAACAGCTAACAGGGCTAACAGCTAACAGGACTAACAGGGCTAACAGCTAACAGGACTAACAGGGTTAACAGCTAACAGGGCTAACAGCTAACAGGACTAACAGGGTTAACACCTAACAGGGCTAACAGCTAACAGGGCTAACAGCTAACAGGACTAACAGGGCTAACAACTAACAGGACTAACAGGGCTAACAGCTAACAGGACTAACAGGGTTAACACCTAACAGGGTTAACAGCTAACAGGGCTAACAGCTAACAGGACTAACAGGGTTAACACCTAACAGGGTAACAGCTGACAGGGCTAACATCTAACAGGGCTAACAGCTAACAGGGCTAACAAGGACTAACAGGGTTAACAGCTAACAGAACGCACCTAACAGGACTAACAGGGCTAACAATGCTGGGGCTAACAGCTAACAGGGCTAACAGCTAACAGAGGACTAACAGGGTAACAGCTAACAGGGCTAACAGCTAATAACAAGGGTTAACAGCTAACAGCTAAACAGGGCTGAACCAAAACCAACAAAAACTAGTCTTGTGTCTGTTTCCTGCATGAATAGTGATGGATAAAACAAACTTGGATTCCTTCTTCTCAGTTAAAGGCATTGTGATGCCTCTGAGCTGAGCAGATTAAGACAGAGTTCAGGAAACTGATTAAAGTTCTGGACTAGCCAGTGCAGAACTCAGGTTTATGGAGCCAGTTGACTGGGGCTGTTCTCCGTCTTTGTTGTTGTAACTTCACTCTGTAAACAATCGAGAGGTTCAAACTATTATTAAAGATGTTGAATAAATAATTTCAGATATTTTCATACAGAATGTTCAAGATTTGCTGCTTATCTCAGTCTTGCATTTTAGTAAATTCAATATTTGTGTTGTTGGACAATAACTTTTTGTATGTCACGTCCATGACTGGGTGGAGGGCCTTCAACATAAACTCATAGTTTTCCTCTGTGTGTTGTGTTTTCGGTGTCCTGCAGATGTCCTTGGTGTTGGAGACTAAAGGGGTTCCCCCTGAGCAGGGTGGAGCTCCAGACTGGACCAGCAGGGCCAGAGCCCCCCATTAAAAAGAGAGAGGAACAGGAGGAACTCTGTGCTATTCAAAGACCAGTAGAGGTGCTGATGGAGAGGGGACTGTGGAGGATCAGAATCAGACAGGAAGTTGGCTTCAGACAGGCATCCACACCCAGAGAGTGACGACAGTGATAAAGACTGGGAGGATCCCAACAGTAGATTTCGCTGCACTAAGTGTGGTAAAACATGTTCGCAGAGGGGGAATCTGAATATACACATGAGAACTCACACAGGAGAAAAACCTTTTGGTTGCTCTTTGTGTGGTAAACGGTTCACTCAGAAAGTAGGTTTGCACTATCACCTGAAGATTCACACAGGAGAGAAACCATTTAGTTGCTCAGTTTGTGGTAAAAAATTTAGACAGAAAGGATCTTTAAAATACCACATGGTAACACACACAGGGGTGAGACCATTTAGCTGCAGTGTTTGTAACAAAAAGTTCAGGTGGTCGTCACAGATCAGAGTCCATAAGTGTGTTAGTGAGTCATCACAGCGTCACCAGAATAAACACAAGAAACAACTGAGCTGTTCTGAATGTGGTGAGACATTTCCCAACAATTCTCTTCTGGTGATCCACATGAGAATACATAAAGGAAAGAAGCTACTTACGTGCCCAGTTTGTGGTTTACAACGGCAGTTTAGTTCCCAAATGGAGATACACATGAGAAGCCATACAGGTGAGAGACCATACAGTTGCTCAATTTGTGGGAAAAGATTCACTCAGAGAGGAATTATGATGCAGCACATGGCAGTCCACTCAGGGGTGAAACCATTCAGCTGCAGTGACTGTGGGAGAAGATTCTTCTGGCACTTTCAGATCAAAAAACACAAGTGTCTTGGGAAGTTACAGCCAAACAAAACTGGCTTTATTGGAGAGAACTGTGCAGGATCAGAACCAGCCAGGAACGCAGATACAGATAAAACCAAACCATCTACTGAAACCGATGATAGTGTTGACATTGAGTTTTGGAAAGATATCAGACAGCATCAGTCAGGTCTCACTTATCGGAGGAAAAACAAGGTCTCTGTAAGTGATGGATATAATACTGTAAAGAAATCTGATGACAACACTAAAACTGAACCCAAGGATGAAGAAAGTGGTGAGTGGTGGTTTTCAAAAACAGAACAAGCAAAGACGGTCAGATTCAAACAGTCTGAAAAATGAAGACGTCTCTGTGAGTGAAGCAGGATGTAACGCTGACAGGAAACCACACAGCTCCTCTGTGGGTCAGAGGAGATCTGAAGAACGTCCACAGACACAGATCAAGAGTCACACAGGAGAGAAACCATTTAGTTGTTTCTTTTGTGGGAAAGGATTTGCAACAGCAGGATATCTGACAAGACACATATCTGTCCATACAGGAGAGAAACTGCGTAATTGCATTATTTGTGAGAAACGATTCAGTTTGGAGTTAGAGCTCAAGTAAGTCATAAGTGTGTTGGTGCGTTCTCTCAGATCACTGCCAACAAATCGTTTAGCTGCTCTCGGTGTGGTAAAGGATTTGGCCTCAAGCATCATCTGCAGGTGCACATGAGAATTCACACTGGAGAGAAACCATTCATCTGCTCCATGTGTGGCGAAAGATTTGTTAAACGAGAAAGTTTGACTTGTCACATGACATGTCAGAGCGGAGAAAAGACTCTCCGCTGTTCAGTTTGTGAAAGCAGGTTTCAGCGACAGAGAGTCGTTACTTCATCACATGAGAATTCACAGCAGACAAACTCAGTTCAGTTGCTCAGTTTGTGGTAAAGAATTTGCATGGAGGAGATATCTGACAAAACACATGGAAGTCCGCAAGAAGGAGAAAGTCGACAGCTACAAGGTTTGTGACCGAGGATTCACCTGCCACCATGAGCTCAGTCACCATGAGTGCATTCATAGGTCCTCAGAGCTTCATCAGAGTCAGACCAAGGAGAGAGGCAGAGGACTGTGGAGGACCAGGACCAGACAGGAACCCAGGTCCAGACCCACATTTACAGCCTCAGACTGAGGAAAGGACTGAGGACTCTTCTGGACCTGGAAGCAGTGACAATGCTGGAAAGAGATCAGGAAGCCTCTGTAGTGTTTAAAGTCTCTGAAACAGGGAAGTCTCTCAGTGATCCAGCATATGGTACTGACAGGAAACAGGTCAGTGCGAGCCGACAGACAGACAGGAGAAACCAGGACCCAGGCCCCCACATTAAAGAGGAACAGGAGGAAGTGTGGAGCAGTCAGGAGGAGAACAGCCAAGGACTGGAGGAGGCGATGTCACCAAAGTTCACTTCCTCCTGTCCCTGTAGTGAAGATGATGAAGAAACCTCAGTCCTCAGAGCTTCATCAGAGTCGAACTGAGGAGAACAGAGAGGACTGTGGAGGACCAGGACCAGACAGGAACCCAGGTTTACAGCCTCAGACTGAGGACTCTTCTGGACCTGAAACTGATGACAGTGATTTTTGGAAAGAGACCAAACAACGTCGGTCAGTTATGAATGAATCTGCTGAGAGTGATGGTGAATGTGATCTTGACAAGAACCTGTTCAACTGCTCTGACGTCAACGCTTCAGAGTCTCTTCAGCCTGAGAGTGACAACAGTGTTGACAGTGATTTTTGGAAAGATAACCAGAAACCTCAATTAGGTTTAAACCCCTTGAAAAATAATGAAGTCTCTGAAAACGACGTCAGATATAATGCTCTCAGGAAACCGTACAGCTGCTCCGAGTGTGGACAAAGATTTCTCTACATTTGTCATATGAAGACGCACATGAGACGACACACAGTGGAGAGACCGTTTGTTTGTTCTGTTTGTGGTCAGAAGTGTCTTTACAAGTCCCATCTTAAGATTCACATGAGAACGCATACAGGAGAGAAACCATTCGATTGCCCAGTTTGTGGCAAAAAATATGCTCACAAGGCAAGTATGCAATCTCACATGATCATCCACACTGTGGAGAAACAGTACAACTGCAGCGTCTGTGATAAAAGCTTTGCCTGGTTTACAGAGCTTAAATACCATCAGTGTGTTGGAGAGTCCTCACATGAAAACCAGGACATGTAGTTACTCTGAAACAGTCCGGTCCGCTTCACACAGAGGACGAACAATTCATCTTCAGTGTCTGTGGTTTAAACAGCAAGACCCTGTTCTTATAGTTCCTGTCTTTAGATAAGGAAGTGATTCTGCTTTTAATTGGAGTTCTTCAAACTTCAACCCAAATCACCACTGTTTTTATTGGTATTTGTTTTTCTCTTTACATCCTGGAAGTGTATCATGTATTTATCTCTGACTTCTAGCAGGATACACACCAAAAGATAATCAAACCAAATCCCCCCTCCCGATCAAAGTGGGAAAAGATTACTGGTTGGTTGTAAAGATGATCTTGTCAGATTCTCCTGTGGTGTGATGTGTGTTCAGAGTGATATTACCCTCTCTGATAAATATATATGGTGAGAGAAGAACATAGCATAACACAGGTTCCATATAAGATGTAAGGTGATGCCAGTAATACAGTAATACAGCAGTAGTAATGATAGTAGTGATAATTAACCCATTGATGCCTGAATTATTTACAATTGTATAAAAAAATTATTTGTGTTTTTGCTTTCAAGCTGATGCTAAATTAAGTAGAGATTGTTAATTTGTCTATAGCACATAAAATAGATATACATTCAGGTATGATGCAAATTAGCGACAATAGGCATTAATGGTAACCAACGGTAAATTTTTTATTGAAGCCACAAAATTGTTTACAGTTATTTAGACTATTATTTACATTATGATTTACACTATTACTACGTAACTATAACTACTGGATGTAGGTCACACTCCAAACGGTCCTACGGTAAACCAGTGCTTGCAAAAGGTTCCTAGGCACGTATTTAGAATGCACAAACCGGCATTGGGGGAATGCATACGCTATCTCGGCTGCAGTCTGAATGCAAATGGTATGATGCGAATTCGCGACAATCGGCGTTAAGGGGTTAAAGTATTAACTGCTAACACAGCAATACAACTAATAGCAGTGTAAGTAATTTGTAATTCTAGCAGCAGGTGTTGAGTGGAGTTGTAGGAGCAGCAGGAGACTTGTCATCACAGATCAGACTCTACAGCTCCAGAGGCAGAAATACCTGCAGAAAGAGACAGAAGAGGAGAGAGAGACGGAAGAGCACAATACTACAGGAAAGGGAAGATACTGAGTTAGTAACATGTAACATGGGATATGAATCCATATTGATGGAGAGAGAGAGAGGGAGAGAAGCTCAGTGCATCATGGGAGATCTCCCGGCAGTCTAGGCCTATAGCAGCATAACTAAGGGATGGTTCAAGCCTGAGCCAACCCTAACTATAAGCTTTATCAAAGAGGAAAGTTTTAAGCTGAATCTTAAAGGTACAGAGTTAGTGTGTGGTGTGGCTGTGTTGCTCTTCACTCACACACTATAAGAACACACCTGTGACAATCTGACATTATCTGTCGTCGTGTGTGTCTCTCTCATGTTTTCTACATCAGTTAAGATTTTTAAAATCTTTTAGTGTGTGCCCCACTTTAGAATACAGTTGATAAACTTCCTCTCTACCTCTGTGACATGTTTCATCCTGTTTCTAACCACGATCATAGCAGATCATCTAGATGTATCATCCTCAGGGTCCACAGTCTGTTCTGAGTTTGGAGAAACTGGATTTTCTTACTGAGCCCTCTGGGCTGGGAATCATTTACAAGATAAACTTCATGTTGACAGACGACCTTCATCTCAGACTTTCACTCAGAAAATGTTTAATGAACAAATCGTCAGACGTCTCAGGACTTTGTGTTGTTCTGTGCGTAGATGAATTTTATTAACATCTTAGTATTTAACAGGGAAATCAGCCTCACAAAACAGTAAATCTGTAGCTAATGCATCTGAAATGTAAAAAGATTTTTCATTTAAATTTTTGTTTTAATAGAATAAAATTCTCATGTGAACTTTTGTTTCTTTAGATGTTAATTTTTGCAGTTGTCACATTAAATAAGAAATTTAAAAGCGAATCTCTGATGGACACAGACCTTAAAGCAAAAATAAAAATAAAAACTATAAGTGTCAAACCGTGAATTAATTATATAGCCATGGTCCCTACAGGACTTTTGGGTTCATCTGAATAGAATAAAAATATGACCAGTTGTGAATAGAAAAGTTTATTTAAATACGTAGAGCATGTTTAGATTGAATTTAATGCAGAAATGTGTTTAGACATTGTTGTGTTTGTTTGAGAAGTTTTCTAAAACAACACAACAGATGATTTTACTGCTTTGGAAATTTATCACAGCTCGACTTCACCATTCGTCCCACAGACTGAAAAACCTCCTGAACATGTGGATGTGAAGCTGAGGAAACGTAATCATCAAACTGATGCAGAGTTTTCACTGAGGAGAAGCTGAGTGATGCTGAAGACAACAACTCCAATGATCCCACACTTCTTCACGTCTTTAAACTACGTGTTTTGTTGTTGTGTTGTAATTGAGAGACCTCTAGTGGCAGAAATTACAAACTGACTAAATCTGACAACATGATGATAAAATGGCTTTACACTGACATGAGATGTCATTCAGGAACTGGCTTTTATTTTGAAAGATCTTCGTGTTGACAGAGTTGGTGGCTGTTGATCTGCAGAGCTGAGAGAAAGAAACACGACTGTGAATGAATGATTATCACAGTGTTAGTAAGGGTTAAAGAGAAAAAGACGTTTGTTTAAACCAAAAAACTGAAGCAACTTTTAACAACAAGACATGAAAAGATAAAAAACAAAAAAACAGAAAAGTTAGAAAGTAATAAGTCAGAAGAAATTACAGAGAATGAAGGTCCACAAATGTAAGTAAATACCCATTAAATTAATTATTGTTATGAATCAGAATCTGTTTCACAAGGTCCTCGTGCCTCGGACTGATCATTGAAACACCTTGTCCCTCGCGCGTGGGAACGTGGCCACATTTTTTTCTTGAAATGTCACAAGAAGGCGTCCGTAGTAACCCTAACCCTAACCCTAACCCTGGAGCCAAGAGTTCTGCTGCTCTGAGACTGTAAATCCTGTATCTTTGTTTCAATGAGTTTAAACCTGACCAGAGTTAGTCTGTCAGGCCACCAGGGGGCGGTGACATGTTGGTGATAGATCATATCATCATCAAGCAGCAAATGGACACAGGTGTGTCGCCTCGTGTTTGTTCTGCGGGAGATGAAGATGGTTGTTAACACTAAACAACTTCTAACACAGTGAGGGGAACTACGATCTGAGATCAGCTGCAGGAAGTGAAGGTAAGATCATTAACAACATGAACTGAGAATCAGTGACAATAAAACACGAGGCTTCGATCAGTGACTGTGGAAACTTTGTTATTTATTAATCAGTAATATATTGACAGGTTGTTTTACTGAGCCACAGTGTGATGTTAAAGATGAATTCTAATTTAACTCAAATCTTAAATGTTTATTAAACAAAAGAAGATTTTCATACAATGACTCTAAACACAGCAGCTCAGGAATGAACTCCACTGTGTTGACTCACTGACCTCTAGTGGTCAACAACTGTTACTGTTACCTGCTGATATCTGCTGGACTGCAGAGAAAAGAACGTTTAAAACGTAATTCAGAGAATTTATCATTAGTTTGTTTGACAGCAGAGGTTCGTTTACAGAATCTAGTTTAATATTTAATATTCACACTAATAACCTGCTAGTTTGTTCTTTTGTCATATTTTATTTTATTTCATCTGCACAGTCATGACCTTTATTTTCAGTCTGAGTTAAACCTAAAACAGAAAAACAAAGACTGAAAGTGTGATGTTGTTTATTGAACTCAACAGTTTGGAGAGAGAGAAAATATTCACAGCCTGTGTAACAGCAGTCACGACAGCCAAACCATCAACTGTGAGACCTTATACAGACAGGTGTGTGTCCATCCTGATGTTGTCCAATGAATTCAATCAGGCACAGGTGGACTCCAGTCCAGTTTTAGAAGCATCTCAAGGTCCACTGATAGAAGTAGGATGCATCACAAAGGGTCTGAAAACTTTCTGTATCTGAGTCATTTGTTAAGACAGAGATCTCATCACTGTGACGATCTGACTGTGACTAAATAATTATAACATCCCATTTTATATAGAGAGGATTATAAATGGTTTAAACCAGCAGAAGCTGTGACACTGACTTCAGTCCTGTTGTTAGTATCTGGTTGTCTTCATGGATCAGGGTTCTGGTTCTGGTTCTTGTCAGTTAACTGTGTCACTGAAACTGCTGCTGAGTCGTTTCTCTCTCGAGTGGATTTTCATGTGTCTCCAAACGTTTCCACTGAATCTGAAGCGTTTGTTGCAGACGCGGCAGCTGAAGGGTCGTTCTCCTGTGTGACACCTCATGTGTTCAGTTAAATGTGAGCGAAGGACGAAACTTTTCCCGCAGACTGAGCAGCTGATCGGTTCCTCTCCCGAGTGGATCCTCATGTGGCTCTTTAGATAAGACTTACAGCCGAATCTCTGACCACACTCAGAGCAGCAGAAGGATTTCTTCATGTGTTGAGTTGAGCTGCTGGCTGCAGGCTCAGTCTGACTCTGATGAATCTGTGAGGACTCACCAACGCACCGATGGTCTCTGAGCTGATTTAACAAAGTGAATCTTTGGTCACAGATGCTGCAGCTGAGTCGTTTCTCTGTGTCGTGGACAGTCATGTGATGTGTTAGATATCGTCCTTGTGTGAATCCTTTACCACAAACTAAGCAGCTGAATGGTTTCTCTTCGGTGTGAGTTCTTATGTGAACCTTCAGATTTCCACTTTCGATAAAAGTTTTACTGCACACAGAGCACCTGAACAGTTTCTCTCCTGTGTGGTGTCTCATGTGTGTCTTCAGATTTTGTTTGGTGCCAAATCTTTTGCCACAGTCTGGACAGCAAAACACTTTCATTTCAGAGTTTAAACCAGACTGAGCTTCACTGGTCTCCTGCCAATCACCAGCCCTGTCCTCAGTCTGAGGCTGTAAACGTGGGTCTGGACCTGGGTTCCTGTCTGGTCTGGTCACTCCCGCAGCCTCTCTATTCTCCTCAGTCCCAGCTCAGAACAGAGCTCTGAGACTGAGGTTTTCTCTTCATCATCTTCACTCTTCACGAGGACAGGAGTGAAGGTGAGCCAGTGGCTCTCCGGCCTCCTCCAGTCATGAAGCTGTCTCCCTCAGCTGCTCCCCACACTTCCCTCCTTCCTCTTTAATGTGGGGGCTCTGGGTCCTCCTGGTCAGACTGGGGCTCCCACTCCTGCTGCTCAGGGGAACCTCTTCTTTCCTCGCTGACTGCTCTCTGACATCTGCAGGACAGACAGACAGACAGACGGACAGACAGACATGGGCTCAGTTTGTTTTCGTCAGAACAGATCAGATTTGACTTTTCTCATCTTTATTATGAACTTGATTTTATTGCAAAACACGACCTTGTTTTCTCTGGGAGACACTGTGCTTCTGTAATCAAAGCTACCCTCCGTACCTTTGTTTGTAGATTTGAATATGTTTCAATATTTGTTAACTTCCAAAGAAATAAACATCCAAAATATATCATGAAAACATAAAGTTTGGTTTTCAAGCAGAGAACAAAAAAAAGGAGTTTGGAAATAATTTGATTATATTGACAAAACGTTTTATACACAAACATTGTGTCCTAAAAATCACACCAATATTTAATGCATATTTAAATTCAATTAAAAAAACTTCATCTATCTAACTTAAGTCCTGACTGACCATGTGTGTATAATGTTCTTTATTATTTATCTTTATTTTTTTTACATTTTAGTTTAATGTAATGTAATGTAATAATATAATCTATAATCTTCCATATTTTATATCTTGATGTTTACATGTTGTATGGAAGTGCTTAATTGAATTGTATTATAATAATGGATTAATTTACCTGTTCGTCTCCCTGACAACACAAGTGACGTCACTGGTCATCAACGTCAGTCGCAAATATTAAAATTTTAAAAGAACAACTGAAGATCAGAGTCTTTACACATCACACACTACAGGACTTTATCTCCAGAGTGACTCAAACCACGTGACCCGGACCGGAACACGTGTGTGGATAATGAACCATGTTTCAGGAGACAGACAAACCTCTCTGTTTTATTTCAGGAGTTAAAACCACATCCAGCATTCTCCGATGGCGGCGGTTCAGCTCCTCTTCATACTCGCTGATTGTTTTCTCAAAATGTCCGAATATCTCGTCCACAGCCGCAGAGAGCCGCTGGCTGACGAAGACCTTCAGACTCTGGAGCCTGGACATTTTCTACAGAGAGGAGAGGAGATCATGTGACTGACTGAGAGGTAAGACTGCATCAACACCTACTACTGCTTCCGGTGCGAGATTTCAAAATAAATGTTCATGACGTTCAGAGGGGGATGTCTCTGGTGGAACGTATTTTTTTCAGGGGTCACGAAACAAGTGGTTTTATCTAAACTATGTGTCATTATCACATTTTAAATGTAGCATGGATTTGGGACTCAGCTTTAGTCTGCAGCTGGTACCAGAGACCCGGAGGAAAAACATGAATGAAATGGAGAGAAGAAGGAAACATGGAGCTGGAGGAGAGTGAGACAGACGCACTCTCAGTTAGCAGTTTATTAGGTACAGCCAGCTGAGACTGAGTCTGATCAACACTAGTGGAGGTTGTTGAGCTGTTACTGGCCGCAGTCTGTTCAGATACAGATCTGAACGTGTTGACTCGTCACGTTCAGATGCATCGACTCTGGTTTTAATCAAGTTGTTTTTCCTGCATATACGTGAAAAATATGGACATTTTATTTTGTAGGATGAGACGAAGTGAACCCGGAAGTGCTTTTCTTTCCGGGTGTTGCTGCTAGTTTTTCAGTAAGATGGCGTCTGCTCAGTGAGTTTCTCTCTCCGCTCAAACATCCAACATAACGACCGTCAACGACTCTTGTGTTGTTCAGCTTTACTCTGAATGAGCTCAGCTTCAGCTACAAAGCTACTGAAGTTAGCTTAGCATGTTAGCATGTGAGCTGGAGACGGAGCGGCGGTGGTGGGCGCTGGGTGTCTCGGGGGCGGTCAGTGACGGTGTGTGGAGAAAGAAAAGTGTTTGTGATTGTGTGAGAATGTCTAAAGTCCACATGCTGAGAGCGTTGGTGAAGCGAGACTCACTGCGGCTGCTGAAGAGATATTTGGGCTGTTTGAAAGAACGATAGCGGAGTACGAGGAGAGGAACTTTGTCGTTCAAAGAGGAGACAACGCTAAGCAGAGCTACTGGACGCTGTTTTCCACCCTCAGGTTCAGTTACACACAGCAGGTCTGTTCTCTCTGTTCTCTGAGGAGGAACATCTGCTGAGCTTTTCCATGTCAGACTGTGTGTGATGTTTGTCAGTGAGCAGGTGAAGCCTGAGGACTGGGAGGTAGCTGATACAGTAACATGTAGTCAAAGCTTGTCAGTAGCTGCTCAGTGCTGAATGAAACCACAGGGACAAGAAGCAGAGACAGAGCCAGAGCTGCAGCTGTGCTCACTGATGACCATGATACACTTTGACTTTAAAACAAGACAATAAACTGTCCTGAGGTCAAGTTTCTGTGTCTGCATTTTCCTCTGTTTCCTGCAGATGTTGAGCAGCTGCTGAGGAAAGAAGAGGTTCCCCTAGGCAGCAGCAGGGTGGAGCCCCAGTCTGGACCAGGAGGGACCCAGGCCCCACATTAAAGAGGAACAGGAGGAAGTGTGGAGCAGTCAGGAGGAGGGGCAGCTTCAAAAAGGACTGGAGGAGGCCGATATCACAAGTTCACCTTCACTCCTGTCCCTGTGAAGAGTGAATGATGAAGAGAAACCTCAGTCCTCAGAGCTTCATCAGGAGTCAGACTGAGAGAACAGAGAGGACTGTGAGGACCAGGACAGACAAGACAGGTCCAGACCCACGTTTACAGCCTCAGACTGAGGACTCTTTGAAAAACACAGAGCTTCCTTTGAGTTATGTGGGATTTGATCCTGATGAGAAACCGTTCAGCTGCTCTCAGTGTGGGAGAGGATTTCGCCACAAAGGACATCTGCAGATCCACATGAGATGTCACACAGGAGAAAAACCGTTCAGCTGCTCGGTCTGTGGGAAGAGATTCCCTCGCAAAGAAAACTTAGTTCGTCACATGAGGTTTCATTCTGGAGAGAAACCATTCAGCTGCTCATTCTGTAAGAAACATTTCACACGCAGCGACCACGCCGTGACGCACATGAGGATCCACACAGGAGAGAAACCCTTCTGCTGCTCTGTGTGTGGGAAAAGTTTTACCCATAAACTGAGTCTGAAACATCACATGGCTCTGCACACAGAGGAGAGAGCGTTCAGCTGCAGCGAGTGTCACAAAACATTCATCAGACAGTCGCATGTCAAAAGTCATAAGTGTGTTTTTGACGTGAGCAGCAGTAAAGCTGCAGATTAAAGCGGTGATCTGTTACAGCCTCAGGATCCTGGTTCTGGTTCTGATCCTGGTTTTGGTTCTGATCCTGCTCCTGGTTCTACAGTAAGAAAATAAAACATTTTCTCTTTAATCAGTTATTAGATTGTTTTTCTGACGTTAAAGTGAACAAACAGAATGATCAGTGTTCCTGACTTGTTGCAGCTGGTTTAGATTCAACCTGATTAAATATTAAATGAAAGAAGCTTCTGACTTCTGATTTGTTTCATTTTGTTTTAATGTATTTTCTCTGTTCAGAAAATGAAGACTGACTGATTCTATTGAACGAGATGTTTAATTGTATTTAAACCTGGTGCTGCTGTAGCCTCAGTGTGACAGGAGCTCAACATGCTGCCTTTGTCTCATGTTCCAGCTGTTTACTGAGCGACTGTCAGTTTGTTTAAACTGGTCTGGAGTCAGTGTGTGTTTTATTTTTCAGTTTCGCAGCTCTGTGTTAAAGTTCACATCAGTGAAACTTTCAGAAGAATCACTTCTGTTTGGCTCTGCTGCAGATCAGCAGATGTTTCCAGATGTTTATTAAATTCAGTTAAAAACATCTCGATGACTTGAACATCATCTGATGAGACGACCAGCAGATCTACACAGGAAATGTTTCAGTTCCTCAGCTGTTACCTGAATCACCTTTTTTTTTCATTCTGTTTGGTTTTCTGCCAAAACACAGATGACCTACAGCTCAGTGTGGTACCTGAACGCATCCGATATTAACCTGCTGCTCTGCCATCAGTCTGAGCTTCTAATGTGATGATTGAGTGTTGAGGCCTGAACGACTCCGAGCTCAGTAACTGTCTTTGTCTTAGTCCAGGTGATGTCACAGGTGGAGTTACCTGTCTCACCTGAACCTGAGGAATCCACAGTCACAACACCACGACACAGCTCCAGGATTAAAACAGGTTTTTACAGGTTGAACAAACAACATACAAACAGCTGAGGTTAGTTTTATGCTAAGCTAGGCTAACCGCTCACCGGCTGCAGCTCTCACACAAGAGATGAACGAATCTCCTCAGTTCAATATTGATCTGTTTTCATACATTTAGATCTAATGCAACTTTGAAACAAGAAGGATTCAGAACATTTAGAGAAATCTTTAGAGAACACAGGAGATCAGGACGTGTTTCTCACACATCGTTTATTGGTTTACAGATTCTCACGTTCTCGCTCGAACGTCACATCTCACCTCCACAGCTTCACTTGCTGCCGCTGCTCTCACCTGCACACTCGTGTCTTTTAAACTGAGACTGCCAGGTGAATCTTTTCTCACACACGCTGCAGCTGAACGGTTTCTCCCCAGTGTGCGCCGCCATGTGTCTCGTCATGTGTCCCTTCCGTGAGAATCTTTTACCACAAACTGAGCAGATGAAGGGTTTCACCCCGGTGTGTGTTCTCATGTGCTGAACCAGAGTGTGACGCTGAGTGAAGCTGCTGTTACACACTGAGCAGGAAAAAGGTTTTTCTCCCGTGTGAATCCTAAAATGTGCGACCAGATCTGAGCGCTGCCTGAAGCTCTTACTGCAGAATGAGCAACAGAAGGGTTTCTCCCCAGTGTGGACTCTCATGTGTTTATCCAGAGACCAACCGTGACTGAAGCTCGTGTTACAAACTGAACAGCTGAACGGTTTCTCTCCTGAATGACACCTGGTGTGAGCGATCAGGTGTTCTCTGCGATTGAAGCTTTTACTACAGAAGGAGCAGCTGAATGGTTTCTCTCCTGTGTGACACTTTACGTGTCGTTTCAGATTCGTCTTGTGACCGAATGTTTTCCCACAATCACTATATCAGGTGGACTGCAGTTTTGGAACCTGATCAATGAGGTCTCTCTGGTCTGGTCAGTCGTACGTCACAACATCAGTCTGAGAGAGTTATAGTCTAGGGCTATAAGCGTGGGTCTGGATGGTTTCCTGTCTGGTCCTGGTGCCTCTGAGGTCTCTCTGTTCTCAGTCAAACCAGGTGAAACAGGTTCTTTAACTCTACAGGATGGGTGAGTGAACTTGGTGTTGTCTCTGTGCCAAACTGTTCCCTCCTGACCTTGCCTCCTCCCCGTAGCCCAGGGGCTCTGGTCCTCCCTGGTTCCAGACAGGGCTCCCTCCTACTCAGAGACCTCTTCTTTCTCAGCCATGACATCACAAGACAGACAGACATAAGAACTCTTATAGGAAGCGGTTTCAGCGGTGAAAAACTCCTTTAATTACAACAACAGTCTTTTGATTCATTTCATTATCTGAGCTGAGAAACAATAGAAACCGTGTGGAGGTGATGTTCTTATTAACTGATGATATTTCAGAAACGTGTTAAAATGGCTGACGGCTGTTATTTTACTGAACTCAACTGTTACCGTAAGTTGAGAACAGCCGCTCCATTGGTTTTCCCGCAGTGAGTCTCTAGCTACCTTTGTCTCAGCATGTCGGACTTTAGACATTCTCACACAATACGGCCTTTCTCCACACACTCCCTTTTTAACCACTGGGACACCAGCACTCCCTCACAGCCACTCCGTCTCCAGCTAACATACTAAGCTAACTGATGAAGCAGGAAACCAGAGCTCATTTCAGGAAATGTAAAACTGAGAACAACTAGAATCCATTCAGACTCTCAGAGACTGTGCATGGTTCATTTCATCCTGTTTTATCAGGAGCAGAAAAGAGGCAGGGACCGTGTTGATGTTCGGACGACATTTTCTTTAAGCCATGGGAAGAATGCACTTGATTACATTTGTTGCTTCAAAATAAGAAGAAACAGAAGCGATGCGGAAACACAAACAGGAAGATAAAATATCATTGACTGAGGTTCAGTTTGATCCTTAACTTTAAACTTGTTAAAATGTTGTTAATGTTCTGACAGAAAAATAAACAGCTCCTTTACTTCTGTCTTTAATAACATCTTCAGACGCAGTCGGATATTTAGTGGTTAAATGTTAAATTGACTGAACAGTTTGAACCTCAGTCACATGTGGAGACCTGCACCTGCAGAGCTCAGTAGATGCTTCAGTAAACATTAATACATGAGAACAGAGACGGTGAAGTGAGTGAAACTAACAGTGGTTTATTGTAAATGAAACAGATGAATGAATGAATCGTATTAATCTTTATTTAAACATCATCTAAGACGAGACGTGAACCAGCAGCTGGACGACCTGGTCTCTGTGCCGACAGTCTGACCTGTGGACACATGGGACACATTGAATCCTCAGGATTTTCACAGTGCTGAAAGTTCATTCATTTTTCTGTTTGAATTTCCTCCATCATCAGATGTTGAGACTCTGTGATGTTTGTGTGGATTCACACAGGAATCATCAGAGTGAGTTAATGTTAGAGGAGAGAACAGGACCGTGGTTTTATAGAAGACCTGGACCCACTGGACTAAACTGTTCTACTCACATAAAGACATGCAGAGCTGACGACTGCTGCTGATTCAAAACCTCAGAATCAAAAGGTTCCATTTTCATCTGATACTTTTCTACAAAACAGCAGACAGTTTATTTCGGATGTTTCTGTTTTTGTGTTTCTATTCTGGTCCACACTCCAGACCAGGAGGTGGCAGTAACGCACCAATTCGATGTTTGCCAACTGCTAATAAACTAAGATACCGGAAGTGATCAGATGTGAACTGATAGTAGCAGATTCCATCCAACATAACGACCATCAGAGTCTCTGAGAGTCTGAACGGACTCTGTGTTGTTCAGCTTTACTCTGAATGAGCTCAGCTTCCGGTTTCCTACAAAGCTACTGAGGACTGACAGCATGTTAGCATGTTAGCTGGGTAGACGGCGGTGGTGAGCTGTTCTCAGTGAGTCAGTGTGGAGTGTATGTGGAGAGAAAAAGAAATGTTGTGGTTGTGTGAAAAAGGCTTATCTGCTGAGCTTTTCATGTCAGACTGCTGTGTGATGTTTGGCCAGTGAGCAGGTGAAGCCTGAGGACTGGGAGTATGATACAGTAACATGTAGTCCAAAGCTTGTCAGTAGCACCTCAGTGCTGAATGAAACCACAGGGACAAAGAAGCAGAGACAGAGCCAAACTGCAGCTGTGCTCACTGATGACCATAGTACACTTTGACTTTAAAACAAGACAGCCAGCTGTCCTGAGGTCAAATTTACTGTGTCTGCAGCCTCTGTTTCCTGCAGATGTTGAGCAGCTGCTGAGAAAAGAGGTTCCCCTGAGCAGCAGGGTGGAGCCCCAGTCTGGACCAGGGACCCAACCCCCATTAAGGAACAGGAGAGTGTAGGGCAGTCAGGAGGAGAACAGCTTCAAGGACTGGAGAGGCCGATATCACCAAGTTCACCTTCACTCTGTCCCTGTGAAGAGTGAAAGATGATGAAGAGAACCTCAGTCCTCAGAGCTTCATCAGAGTCCAGACTGAGAGAACAGAGAGGACTGGAGGACCAGAGGACCAGACAGGAACCCAAGGTCAGACCCGTTTACAACTCAGACTGAGGACAGGGATGACGACTGGACTGAGACCAGAGAACCAGAGTGAGGATCAAACTCTCTGAACAGTCCCCGTAAGTGATCTGCAGTGTATCAGTGGAGAGAAACCTCGTGGCTGCTCTGTGTGCTGTAGAAAAGTTAACATGAAAAGTCAAACAGGGCTGCTAACGTTAGCTCAGCTTGTGTTTAGGTTCAGATTCCAAACAAACAGACCTGATCAGTAAAATCTGTGAAAACTGAATGAAGCAGTTTAATGTCAGAAATCCATGTTTCTCTGTTTGTTCAGCTTGTTTCTCTGATTACTGAAGATCCAGACATCTGACGACTAAAATCCTTCATCTGGTTTAAGATCAGAGTTTAAACATTAGTTGCTGATGCTGATGGTGACTTGTGACAGTAAGAAAGTATTTGGCTGAAAATGTTTGGATGTCCGACCTCCAGCCTGCACCTACAGAAAACCCTGGAGGGGGAGGGGTTCTGCTTTGAGACGACGGCTGCTTCAGGTTTCACATTAACGACCCAAACTTTTCTGTAGCTGCTCAGTGTCTGCGTTTGGTCTGAGGATGTTCAGACGTGAGAAGTTTTTATTCATATTCTGTTCATTTCTGTATGTGAAGAGATTTAACCTTTGAAACGTTTATTAGATTCATAAACAACAAAAGACCTGAAGATTATTCACTATAAGACTGTGATTTTTATTCTATTATCTTCATACAGATCCAGTAATTGTTCATTCATCTCTAATAACAGAGCTACCTTCTATCAAACCATCACAGCAGTTACTGTTCCATGTTCGGTGCAGCGATACGGTGCAGGTGACCTTTCACCTCGCTGTGAGGGAGCTCGTCGTCACGTTGTCATCAGGCCACAGTCTGACCGCGGGGATGAATTCACGATGCACAACCTCACAAATGTCAAAGAAACCGACGAACCTGCTCCTGACCTGACGCTCCTCTTCAGTCTGTCTGGTCTCTGGGTCGAAGCCGTAGACTCAGCGCTCCTCACCAACGATGATCCTCGACAGGAAGTTCCGGTCGTCTCGGGCCTGTTGAGGCAGATCCTCTCAGACTGCTCTGTAGTGAAATCACAGATGTTCACCTGCAGGTGGTCAGAAAACATCTGTAACTCAGGTCCAGATGTTGATCGAGTGACGTAACGCTGAACATCAGGATTCATTAACTCTGGATTCACCTCGTCTGATCGTTCTTCTCTGTGACTGGACTGAAATATCATCACAACACTAAGAACTGAACCAACTCCCTCGTCATCGTTCATCATCTGTCTGTGAACTGTAGGTCTGACTCACAGCAGTAAGCTCATTAATTCCTGGTACGTCTGTCAACGTGAGAAACATTTACAAGATTTATTTTTTGTCTAAACCATTTGGGCTGGTAAATAATTTGCTTCATGGTTCACGTACACTGGTTTGACTGATCTGAGCTCAGAACAGAAACCAGGTTTTAAAAGTTTAAAAGTCAGTTTAAACACATTCAAACACAGAGACTTGAAAGAGAAAAGGAAAACACTGCAGCTGAAGGGAACTGTAACTGTGTCTATATACAAACTCATCAGAGACTGATGTTGCTTCAGAAGACATTCAGAGTCTCTCGTCCTGTCTTCAGTCATGAATCCACTCAGACAGAAAACACCATGTTCAGTTTATTTACAGGTGAAGCAGCAGGTGTGCAGCTTCAGTTGCTGCTGCTCTCACCGACACACTTGTGGCTTTTGACCTGAGACTGCCACGTGAAGCGTTTGTCACAGACGCTGCAGCTGAACTGTTTCTGTCCCGTGTGCACCGAGAAGTGGTACGTCAGATTTGCCTTTTGAGAGAAACTTTTATCACACACGGGGCAGCTGTACGGTTTCTCTCCTGTGTGCACCGTCATGTGTTTTTTCAGACCTCCCTTTTGTGTGAAGCTTTTCTCGCAGTATAAGCAGCTGAACGGTTTCTCCCCGGTGTGGATCCTCATGTGGTTTACCAAAGCGCTGCGCACAGCGAAACTTGTGTCACAAAATGAGCAGCTGAAAGGTTTTTCTCCTGAATGACATCTCATGTGACGGATTAAATTTGGCCTCTGGGAAAATCTTTTACCACAAACTGAGCAGCTGTATGGTTTCTCTCCTGTGTGATACCTCATGTGTCTCCGCAGACTGTCCTTACGACCAAACTTTCTACCACATTCACAGCAGATAAACGACTTCTTGGCAGCGTCACTCACAGGGACGTTAGAGAGAAACCTCGGCTGAGGTCCCACAGTTTCCTTGCCCTCATCATCGCTGATCTCAGTCTCAGGTTCAGAGCAGTTTGAAGCCTTGTCTTCACTAAATGGTTGTAAATAACTGTCTGGACCTGAGTTCCTGTCTGGTTCTAGTCCTCCACAGTCCTCTCCATCAGCCTCTGTTTCCACCTGTCCAGTTGAGCTGCTAGCTGGAGGCTCAGTCTGGTTCTGATGAGGTCTCTCCTCCTCATCCTCACTCTTCACAGGAACAGGGGATGATGGGAATTGAACAATGTTGGACTCCTCCAGTCCTTGAAGCTGTTCTCCCTCCTGACTGCTCCACACTTCCTCCTGTTCCTCTTTAATGTGG
>BRZM01000168.1:256094-370423 GCA_033238685.1 Lates japonicus | reverse complement strand
AGTGTCTAAATGAGACTACAGAGGTTGTCGGGGACGTTAACATGAAAACCCATCTACTCACCAGTCCACCTTTACAGCCTCGTTGTGTTTCTACTCACGCTGTTTCAAACTATCACTAACTTTCTAAGAAGAAAGGCTTTTGTAGAAGAGCTCAGAGCTAAATGAAATGACCAGTTGGAAGCTTAGTGGTGGAGACGTTGACGTCATGTGACCGTGGTGTAGTTGATTTATAGCCTAACATTAGCTTCTTACTTCTGGAGATTGGATTTAGGCTTCAAACATCAGAACAGTGGTGTTCATCTGTGAAGATTATCTGATCAACTAAACCTGAAGGATCAGAAACTTTAGCTGCTCACAGCTGATTTTGGAATAATCCAAAACACAATGAAATAATCCCATTGGCTTTTTGTGGAGGGAACCAGGCTGATGCTAACTTCAGGTTGGACTACAAATATACATCATCCATTTTCCTCAGTAGTTAGTGTGTCACAGTTACAGTAAATGGCTCAACACATGATGTGTGAAGGGATTTAAATGTTAATGACAGCAGAGTAGAAACAAATCACACATGTACAATAGAATTTCTTGCTTTTAATTGGGCTGTCTGGCTCTCTGTATGAACTAAATTAACCACTGAAAACCTGAATGTAGATGAGTCTATCACAGACTAATCACATGCAGCTTTTGTTTCAAGTTGATTTTCTTGGATGAAGACCTTCCTGGCTGAAATGTCAGGCCTTAAACATGGTTAAAGAGTTCATATATTTCTGACAGAGTTCCTATTTTTCTAACAGTCTCTCCTTCCTGTCGTTTATCCTCCTCCTCGTCCCATCCAGCAGTGTGTTTTATTTTAATCCTCCTCTCTGAAAAGACCATTAGCAGCTGCTCTTTGTTGGAGCTGAAATGAAGCCGAATATGTCAGACTGAGAGGAACATGAATTAAACATCCGTGAGAGACGGAGAATTATGAGCAGTGTCCGGTCTTATAAGGCTGAGCATTAAGAGCGCAGTATCTCCACTCTGAGTGACACAGGGACGTCCAACTCTCCCTCAGGTTTAAACTAGAGAAATAAAAAACCCTCTCTCCCTCTGTCATTAGTGGTGTTTTATAATGCTGTGGTCTCTGTGGTGGAGTGGAGGCATCAAATGGCAGGTGCAGCAACACAATGCTGTGTCCCCTCTGCCACAAATACAACAATTATTCCATTATGATGAACGGTGAAAATTTGGTTTCATCCAGCTTAATCGGACCTTTAGGCAGCACACTGCCCTCACAGATACGCTCATGTTGTCACAGTGTATGTCCAGTCTCATGAAAGAGTCAGGTTTTCATGCAGAAGATCAGACTTATGATCTCTTATTCAAAACAGTGAATAACCACAATCTTCCCCAAAGCTTTACCCAGTGTTTTAGTTGCCTAACCTCAAGTCATGAGGACAGTCCTCGGTGTAAACTCGAGACTGTCCTCCCCAGAAAACATCAAATAAAAGGTAAAAGATTCGTCCCTGTCCCTGAGGAATTATCGCTCTCATCCATCAGGAGCAGAGCAGTGTGATGTTGTTGAGCCACAGAGGGAGGAGGTCAGGGTGGATGGATGGCTCAACTTTCCCTCACCTGAACCGAGCCTTAACTGTGCCTTAACTGTTAAAGACGTGGATAAATGAAGTCGTCCCACTGATAGAGGCGTCAGATTAGAAAACACTTTATGGGATTTGGCCCTCATGCCTGTTGCCAAGTCTCTGAGTTGAGACATTTAACTGATGTTTATTTGCTGTAAACCCAGTCTTTCCCTGAATATAACTGTACAGTAGCTGCCATGCACAGATACTACCTTCTGTAGTTCACAAAAACTAAAGTAGAGAAGTTAAATCACTGCCAAAAGACAGAAATAGGGATAAATTAACTAACCTCAGAGCACAATTTAGTTTTTTCAGTGCACAAATTATTAATTTAAGGTAATAAATGAAGTAATTTGAGGACATAAATAACTAAATAAAGAGAACAAAAAGGCACATTGACTGCAATAATTAGCAATTTGCAGGAATGTGTTGTAATTTGTCTGAGATTTTTGCCCCTGACATTTCCCAGCCTTTGTAGATTTTTGTACCGATACAAAATATTTCAGGTATTTCTCACTCAGTTTGTATGAGCACGTTTCAAGTGTGCATGAAAACATGTTTACATCTCAAAGACGGCACTTTGCAGAGCCGCTGCAGCTCCGAGCAGCATTTCATGTCAGGGCAAATCTGAAGGGATGCAAGGTCAGGAGAAGATGCCTTCATTATGTTACTTTAACTGAATCCATATGTCTTTTCTTGCAGGTGAAATGGAAGATATATATGTACGGTGGAAACCTATTCAGCAGGTCTTTGAAATGAGGTGATGCAGGAAAGTCTGATTCTTCACATGAACAGGGAAGAAAACAGGATGAAATAATGAACATTTTCCCAGTCGTGTAGTTTCTCTCATTTCATCTGTTTTCAGTTTTTACAATTTTAGCCAGCTGCACTTGGAACTGGAACTGGAACAATACTCACCTGTGTGATTTTTGCCCATATGAATACCCATTCATTTCATGGTGTACAGCTCCTGGTTTAGTGCAAGTACTCACACACTCAAAACTAAACCACTGCTGCAAATGTCCATGTTGAAAAGGATTAAGATTGAAAAGCACACACACAAAAAAAGAAAAGACTCTGAATGAGCAAGAAAGCTCTGTTAACTGATGAATAATTTTCATCTGCTGCCACTTGAGACATAACAAAAACAAGCAGCATCAGTTGTTTGCTCACAGATATGTTTGAATTTACCCAACAAGCTGCTAAAAATAATAATGACTGATGAACAAAGGAGAAGCAGTCACAGTTTGTTTTCTTTTCAACCACAATCACCACCTTTCTCTGAACGCTCCTCAAACTAAACCAAACCTTAAACCTGCAGTAAGTTTTTATTTTGTTTGGCCACAGGGAGGCAGCACAAACAAGCTGTGAACTGACATGTCGTCACCTTTTAAAGTTCATCTGTTTTCCACACCCGGCAGTTACACAGCAAAATCATCATTTATCTGCAGTGGTGTTTAGTTGCACATATGTCCTGAGTAAATTACAGTCCCTGTACTTCTACACAGAAACAGATTTAACGTGGGAAGTGAACATGGTGGGAGCTTCTGTGTCGCTTCACAGTGTTTTGGTTTAAAATCACAAAGCTGTTCTCTCTGTCCAGGTCAGGGGAGACTGAACCTACCATGATTCCCCTTCATTAAGTCCGGTTCAGTATCTGTCACCTTTTTCCAGGTAACTGATGAAACTGGTGAAATAATCTCATCTCGCCGGCTTCTTCTTCTTGTTTTATGAAAATCAGATTTGTGGATTCACCAACAAGAGATGAGATTTTTAGCAGCTCTTTTTTCTTTTGAAGTGATGGACAGAAGCCTCTCTCTCTCTCTCCTCTCTCTCTCTCCCTCTCTCTCTCTCCTCTCCCTCTCCTCTCTCTCCTCTCTCTCTCTCTCTCTCTCCTCTTCCCTCTCTCTCTCCCTCTCTCCCTCTCTCTCTCTCTCTCTCTCTCTCCCTCCTCTCCTCTCTCCTCTCCCTCTCTCCCTCTCCTCTCCTCTCTCTCTCCCTCTCTCTCCCTCTCCTCTCTCTCTCCTCTCTCTCCCTCTCTCTCTCTCTCCCTCTCTCCCTCCTCCCCCTCTCTTCCTCCCTCCTCTCTCTCTCTCTCTCTCCCTCTCCCTCCTCTCTCCCTCTCTCCCTTCTCTCTCTCTCCCTCTCCTCTCCTCTCTCCCTTCTCTCTCTCTTCCTCTCTTTCTCCTCTCTCTCTCTCTCTCTCCTCTCTTCTCTCTCTCTCTCCTCTCTCTCTCTCTCTCTCTGAGTGAGTGTGTCTTTGGAGTGTGAGGAGGAGTTGGATGAAATTATATTTTCTCTTTCTGTTTCATTTTCTGTATTATTTCTGTGGTGCGTGTTTATGAATGTAGGTGTCTAGTTTAATTTCGTTTCGCTACTTCGTTAGTTTAGTGTTTGCTTGTTTGTCCTTTGTTTGTCAGCCCGCCTTGAGAGCTGAGCATGGCGTCCAGCAGCGCTTCCAGGCTGGACGCGGAAGCACGCAGTATTAAACCGGGAGCTGGCTCTCCGTGCAGTGTGGGAGGAGTAGGCACTGGCTGTGGGGAAATAATCGGCACGGCTCTGTGAAGTCTGCTGCTCGCATGAACAGTGCGGTGGTTCTGTTCCTGGAGAAGGTAGAACAGGTGAACAGGTTGGTGGAGACGGGCATCACGGTGAATGGGATGTTTGAGCCGGTGATCCCGCTGACACAGCCGGCCACAAAAATCACTCTGTCAAACGTGCCACCTTTTATAAGCGATGAGTTCTTGATCAAAGAACTATCGAGACATGGGAAGGTGGTGTCCCCGATAAGGAAGGTGTTATCAGGCTGTAAGTCTCCCCTGCTGAGACACGTGGTGTCTCACCGCAGGCAGCTCTTCATGCTGCTTAACAACAAGAATGAAGAGTTTGATTACCGCTTCCGAGTCCGTGTGGACGACTTTGATTACATTTTGTTTGCAACATCATCCTCTGTAAAATGCTTTGGATGTGGTGAAGAGGGGCATTTAATCAAGGCCTGTCCTAACCGCGCTTCCCCCCCTGTCCCCCCGAACGCGGCTGGCGCCGCTGCTGCCGCTGGACCTTCCGCTCCGGCGGCGGGGTGGGCGGTGACCGCTGCCGCTGCCGCGGCCGTTGGCCGACCCGTTCCGGCGGCGAGGCGTGCGGCTGCGGTGACCGCTGCCGCGGTGCGAGGGAAAGATGCAGGAGCTGCAGAGAAACAACAGGCTACAGAGATGCAGAGCCAGGTTGAAAAGAGCACTGAGGTGAGTGGTGAGGAGGAGGTGGGAGGTGAAACGGGTGAGGTGACTGGTAAAGGTGAGGTGACAGGTAAGGCTGGGGTGAGAAGTGATACTTCGGATGAAGTGGCTGGTGATTTGGTGAAGGATGTGGGTGAAACAGGTGTAGGGAGAGAGGCAGGTAAGGTTCCTGGTGAAGTGGGCATGAAAAACCAAAGGGCAGGTGAACTTGGGGAGGTGGGTGAACCAGGTGAGGTGGAAGAGGCAGGTGAGGCTGTAGGTGAGTTGGGTGAGGTTAGTAAAGTAATGGATGAGCTGTGTGAAGGAGTTGAGGTCGCTGGTGACCAGGGTGAAGCAGGTAAGAAAGGAGAGGTAGGTGAGGTGACAGGTGAGTCATGTGAGGCAGGTACAGTAACAGGTGAGCTGTGTGAGGAGAACACAGTGGCTGAGGCTGAGGAGATGGAGGCCTGTGAGGCTGGGGGGAAGTCTGCTCCTCTTAAACAGCGTAGTAAGAGGAGAAACATGGTGAGCGTGGAGGTCGGGGGTAAAGCCGGACGTCTGGCAGGTAAAGCGAGTGCTGCAGAGAACAGAGCAGCTCTGTCTGACAGCAGTGACACTGAAGGCTGTGTGTCTGACAGCAGTGACCTGTCTCACACTCAGCAGGCTGCTGCTCAGGTCTATCCTGCAAATACACTCAAGTCCTTTCTGCAGCAGACCAAAGGGATGAGGAATCTTATGTTGGAGCAGTACTTCCCTGACATGCAGGGTTTCTATAAGTCAGCCAGATATATCATCAAACACAGAGCTGAGTCAGAGCTGACAGACCAGGAAATATTCAGACTGAAAAAACTGATCATTAAAGTCAGAAAACAACTCGTCTCTTAATGATGATGAAAGAACAGATTTTATTCTTATTTATTTCTTTGATTGTTTTTAGTCTTGTTCTTAACATCTTCATCATTATGGATGTTTTTAAAGTAGGCAGTCTGAATATTAATGGTGCCAGAGAATCACGGAAGAGAGCAGTAGTGTTTGAAATGGCTAAAATGAAACACATTGATGTCCTGTTTTTACAGGAAACACACAGTGATGTTGGGAACGAGGCCCACTGGAGCAGAGAATGGGAAGGAGAAGTGATTTTAAGCCATAACACCACCCTTAGTGGTGGAGTGGGCTTCCTGTTCTCTGGAGGTTTCACTCCAACCTCTCTGGAGATCAGGCCTGTTGTGGAGGGGAGGTGCCTTTTAGCCAAAGCTCATTTTGATCATTTTAATGTGGTTTTTATCAACATCTATGCTCCAAACAGTGGTACAGAGAGGAAGCACTTCTTTGGAAAAGTGAATGAGGTTTTGAACAGCTGTAGCTCGGAGGATTATTTATTCGTGGGGGGGGATTTTAATTGCACTGAAAATGAGATTTTAGATCGAAACCATGCAGAGCCTCATCCAGTATCCCAGCATGCCTTGAGGCAGCTGGTCTCGTCTCATGGCCTGGTGGACGTGTGGAGAAGGATGCACACAGGCTGCAGACAGTACACATGGTCCCACGTTAGAGAAAACACCATCTCTTTGGCCAGACTGGATCGGTTTTATGTTCTTAAGCACAGAGTCAGTGCTGTTAAAACGTGTAGGATTTTACCAGTTGGTTTTACAGATCATTCTTTGGTTTTATGTAACGTTTTTATCAGAAACATTTTACATAAAAGCGCCTACTGGCATTTTAACTCTGTTTTAACTGTCGATAAATCTTTCAAAGAGGCTTTAAGCTGGTTTTGGAATGATTTTAGACAGAAGAAAAAGGAGTTTGTCAGTCTGAGGCAGTGGTGGGACCATGGAAAGGTTCAAATTAAACTTCTATGTCAGCAGCACACGCTCAATGTCACACGAGACATCACCAGATCTATCAGAGATCTGGAGACTGATATTGTGGATCTCGAGTGTGTGAGTGACTCCACAGGAAATCGAGGATATATTGAAATCCTCAAGACTAAAAAGATGGCATTAGCCAACCTGCTGGACACTAAAGCACAGGGTGCGCTGGTCCGGTCCCGGGTTCAGAACATCACAGAGATGGATGCTCCATCGAGTTTCTTCTTTGGACTAGAGAAGAGACGAGGACAGAGGAGACAGATCCACTCTCTACTCTCTGAGACGGGACAAGAGCTGACAGAGCCAGGCCTGATAAGGAGAAGGGCTGTTGACTTTTATACCTCTTTGTTTAAAAGTGAGTTTAAGGGAAATGAGGAACTGATGGAGGAGGTCTGTGGTGGACTTCCTCAAGTGTCCAGTGAGACTAACTCACAGCTCGACAGCCCACTGACTCTACCTGAGCTGTACGCTGCACTGCAGAGTATGCAGGGGCGAAAGGCTCCAGGCATCGACGGCCTCACTGTGGAATTCTACAAAGCCTTCTGGGACATCTTGGCTCATGACATTTTAGATGTTTTTAATGAGAGCCTGGTGTCGGGGTCACTGCCTCTGTCGTGTCGCAGAGCCATCATCACCCTCCTGCCCAAGAAAGGCAACTTACAGGACATCAGGAACTGGCGTCCTGTCTCTCTCCTCTGCACCCGACTACAAGATTCTGTCAAAGCTCTGGCCAATCGGCTGAGAACCGTAGACAGATTCTCCACGGGACCAGGCGTACTGTGTGCCGGCGGAATCCATGGTAGATAATATCTACCTCATTCGAGGATGTTTTAGGTCTCCAGTTCATTAGGCATAAACACTGGACTGATCTCATTAGATCAGGAAAAGGCTTTTGACCCACGTTAGTGCGGCTTCCTCTGGAAGGTCATGGAGAGGTTTGGGTTCAGTGCTGGTCTCATAGCCAAGATCAAGGTGTTGTACAGTGACATTGAGTGTGCTGAAGTTTAATGGCGGCCTGTGTGCTCCTTTTAGAGTGCATAGGCGTCCGGCAGACTTCAATGCTCTGTCTGGGATGCTCTGCTCTCTCTCCCTGGAACCTCCTACAAAGATAAGGTCATCTGCCGAGGCCTGATTTTACCTGGTTTTAACAGCAGTGTGGTTTTTATCTGCTTCACGCTGTGATGTCATTGTTTTATTAAAGATCAACAGGCGTGTGTGTTTAAACTCTGTGATCGAAGTTTTTCTGTTGTGTATTTCTTGAGGGTGAACTGGAGGAAGGTAGAAGCCTTGCTGTTGGTGAAAGTGGCGTGAGGGCCTCATTTCTCCTCAGAGCCTCCCACATGTGGAAAAGGGGGTTTAAAATATCTTGGTGTTTATATAGGAAACAGCATTCGAAAAGAAAAAGCAGGAAAACTTATTATAGATAAAGTGGATAATAAACTGGCCTAAGTGGAGGTGGATCCACACGATTATGTCTTTTGGGAGGGTCCTTATTTTGAATAACCTGGTGGCTTCTCTGTTGTGTGTACCGGTTGGCCTATCCTGGACCCTCCATCAGGTCTTATTAACTCAGATACACAAGCAAAGTGGTTGTGATTTTTCTGGGATACAAGTGCAGCTGGGTTCCACAATCGGTGTTATTTTATCAGAGATGAGGGGAGGCCAGAGGCCTGGTCCACCTGGCCAGCAGAGGCCTCACAGCTGAGCTCAATTTATTCAAGAGATACCTAAGCTGGACCTGAGGATCCTGGTGTGGAGGCGTGGCCAGCCATACTCAGGCGTGTTAATAACCTGGGGCTGGATGCTGTCTGTTTTAACTGATTCTAAATTTTTAAAGTTAGGTGAGGTTGCCTCCTTTTTATCAAGGGTGTTTTTAAATCCTGGGCGCTGTTTAAATGTAAAGTGGGGTGTAGCTCTCTGTGCTGGTTGTTGAGAAGGAGCCTTTAATCTGTGGTGCCAAACTGGGCGTGTGCTGCAGCACGCGTGCCTGGGCTGATGGGGCACTGTGCAGCTCAAAAATGTTGCCTGGAGCAGCTGTTGAGAAGCAACAGGACCCGGGCGCTCGTGGTTGGCCTGGCTCTGAGCTTAATGCTGGGACACAGCTCTGTCCGTCTGGCGCAGAGGAGCCTGGAGCTCTGGAAGAAGAGGCCAGCGGAGAAGGGAGGGGTCCTGCTCATAAGCCGGCAGGAAGCTGAGCCTGACCCCAGACCAGCACAGAGATCCACCTGTGCCCTGGGTTCCACCCGGGCTCAAGCCCCCTACTGAGCGCACTGACAAAAAAACACTAAGCACACAAGGCTGACAAAAAACTCTGTACACAAGTTGTGTAAAGCCTTTTTCAAAACACGGCTGTGTGACAGGCAAGTGTGTGGACTGAGAGGCTGGGCGGCCTAGGCCCAGTGGAAACACTCTATAAACCTCCCTGTGAAAAAGAGGCAGGAGATCTCCGAGTGGAGGATTTACATGGTGCTATCGCAACCAATGCCTTTTTATCTGTTAATAATCAGTGTTGTGAATGAGTGCCCATTCTGTGTGGATTGACTGAAAACATCTTTCATGTTTTTACTGGAGTGCAGGAACTGGCAGGGCACAACGCGTTTTTAACTCGTGTTTTAACCTGTTGGGTGTTATTTTTACCCCTGTTTTTCATTTGTGGAGTTGGTTTTAAGAAAACAGAAAAGCAAAGTGTCAACTCCTGAACTTTTTAATTAGTGGTAAAAATGTCAATCTACCTGACTTCGTGAGACAAACTGCAGGAGTGGGCAGACTCCTGATGCTGTTGTGACCCTGTGGAAGCTCAGCGTGAAGGCCAGACTGAGGCTGGAGTTCAGCTTCCACAGGATCACAGGGAATATAGATGTGTTTGAACAGCAATGGGCTCATGAGGAGCTGCTGTGCAGAGTGACCGGCACAGAGCTATTATTTACAACTTTCCTCAACTGATTTGTTGATCGTACAACTGTCCGTGTGATTTTTAAACCAAATGTAAATAAAGTACTGTTAAAAAATCAAAAAAAATCTCTGTGTGTGTGTGTAATTAAAGCGTCTTATCTCTGGACGCTCCGAGCTAAATGCCATCCTGTCTCTGATACTCGTGGATAATTTCCGTCCGTCTGATCGACGCAGGAATTAAAGGTTCCCTGGACGCAGCCGCAGCTCGTCTCTGATTGGACGACAGCTCTGAGTGCAGCTGGAGGTCTGTGCTCCTCTGCTGGGAGAGATGAATAATCTACCAGCTTTCATCACCACGGTCAGGTCACCAAAACCTGCTCCTTTATCCAGGTTCTCCAGGCGGTCCTTGTAAAGTCTGAAATTAGGTTTTGATGTTCAAGGTCTGAGGACGTCTCCAAATGTCAGGGTTGGAGATCAGATCTGATCTGGGCCAGATGTTTAGTTTGGTATTTTTTATGCCAGAGCTGTTTGTTTGTAGCTGACTGAGTTTAGTCAGTGACTCAGGTTTGTGTTTTCAGTTCGACTGTGATATTCAGAGAACAGACGATGATGTTTGAACTCTCTGTAACTCCGCTGGTTTCTGCTTCACCTGTGCAGCTCTCAGCAGGTAGAACTCACCTGACACCTGAGGACGACAGGAACGAGTCGCAGCCTGTTGCTGCAGCTGTTTGTGAGGCAGATGAAAAAAGTTACGACTTGTTGACTGATGTTTTTGAGTCGAATCAGGGACTTCAGACCGATGGATCAAATAGTGGAGTTTAGGGGGCAGTCCTGGTTTGTATGTTAAACAGGTAGCTACACTCTGATTGGTTGGTGCTAGTTCACCTTGTGAGGCTGTGATCTGTATTTGAACATAGAAGAAGGAGCTGGTCCAGCTGCAGGTTTTAGTGACTGAGTTCAGGACAGTTTTAGTTTGTTAATGAGGAGACAGAAATGTTATTGTTGAGGAGCTGATCACAGCCTCAGTCTGAACAGACACTTCCTGTTGATTGATCGCTCCATCAGGTCGACAGGTGAAGCTGTGAGGAGGGAATCGAACCGTCACCTCTGCGGTTGCTGTCGTCCGGGTCAGTGTTTAATAAAGGTTGATGAGAAGCTGCTGCTGTCGGGTCTTTTTTTAGGAGAGTGTGCGTCGCCTGTCGAGTGACGAGGCCTCGGGGCCAATCAGCCCGACCGGGGGTCTGATCAGGGAGGATTGATCAATTGAGGATGATTGATTGGGGAAGTCTGATGTTTGTGTGTGTTAACGTCTGTCTCTGCTCTGACAAATGTATTTTTAGATCAGTGTTGTTACAGGAAACTAACACCAGACGTCAGGAGGAGAGTCAGCTCCATGTTTTCATCCCGCCTCCTCCTTTGTTTCTGTTCTGGGATCAGTGAGTTGATGTGTTTGTCACCACTTCAGTCTGGTTTCGTTTAGAAGCTCAGGTGTTTCCAGGTGTTGACTGACGGGTGGAGGACGAGGATCAGGAGGAGCTGATGGAAACAAACCCTGGAAACTTTACATGAGAGGAATCCACCATCATCATAATGGTGCGTTCAGGGACACTCTTATCCTCAGTTCACAGTTTTTCATCTTCAAACGTCCAGGTTCTCATGAGAAACAGGTTCATATCTGAAACTTATTTGTTCAGTTCAAAGACTCATTTTTCCTGTAGAACAAAAACGTGTTAAACAGAATAAAAGCAGCTGGATTCATCCAGATGTTTCCAGTCTGAGAGACGTTCTGTTGGATTTCTGAAGTTACAGAAAGTCAAACCAACATCATTTTACCTTCACACAGCTTCTCAGAGGCGTCAGTGTCTCGATCATTTGATCAGTCGCCTGGTTTCACCGATCAGACTGAAGTCTAATGAACCCCAGGAACTGGAAGAACCTCCCGTCTCTGCACTTTACATTATTATCATTTTACGCCGTCACCTCTGTATCTACAACCTCACTGAGTTGATTTTTTTCCTACTTTATTTTTCACTGACAGTAATGATGTGTTGTCTGATTTCAGATCAGATCATCTCTGACAGGATCCACCTCACATCAACGAAGGAACATCTACATTAAAGACTTCTTGTTCTTTAATAAGGAGCAGGTACAGAGTTAGTCCTGGAGGTGTTGCTGAAGAATCACCTGTCAGACTGAACCCGGGGCAGAAAGCACCTGTTCAGGTGTAATGATGAGGTCAGTGGAGGCGTGCAGCTTTATGAACAAACTTTATTTAAAAAAAATAAATGAATCTGAGGACGGACACGGAAACTTTAAAACAAAGAAACATGCAGAGACAGTCAGGTGTGTGTGTGTGTGCTTCTATCTTTGTGAGGACCAGCTGTAGAGCTGCACAGTGAGGACGCTTAGTCTGGTCCTCAGTTCTTCTGTTGGAGGGTCAGGGATCATGTCGTCACAAACACAGAAGTACAGGTGTGTGTGTGTATGTGTGTGTGTGTGTTCAGTAGCAGCGCAGGAAGAAGGTGTTGCAGGCCGTCCCTCTCAGACAGTCGCACAGTCGACCGATGCGAGGTCCATGTTTCATCGCACATCGCTCACCTACGTCACACTGAGACAGAGAGAGGCAGAGGTTACACATGATGCCTTCAGGTACAGGGCTGAGTGTAGGTACCTGAAGGCATCGTAAACGACCACACAGGTCTCTGGTTCCTGCCCTCAGATACGACCCACAGGAGCGTACCTGAGGCAGGTGTTACTGGAGCTTTGTCATCATGGTGTGAAACTCCTCTGTGTTTACGTGTCTGTGGGACAGTTTGATGCTTCCAGGATCCTTTGACCAGAGACTCTGTGATGAGTTCATTTACCGTGAGAAAGCTCAGAAAAATCAACCTCCTTCTGAAAAACATCACTTTTTTGCTGCTTTTCACACTGAGGACGTTTCTTTTCGTGCAATTAATTCATGTCTGTTTATTTTTTCTCACAGTGAATGAACTCATCACAGTCTCAGACGGTCAGACTCTGGTCAGAGGATCCTGGTAGCTGATCTCTGCCTCCTCAGCAGGACTCAGACTGTCCCACAAACATCCTGAAATCTGTCACGACGAGCTGCGGAGGAGCGTCAGTGTCTGAATGTGAAAAGGCTTTAATATTCATGTTCTGTGTGAAAGAACAAAAACAACAAAGACCTGAACGCTGCTGATCTTCATACGTCATCTACTTTATTGTCAGAGTTACTGCAGCTGCTCACTGAACAACAATATGTAACAGTGAGTCGTAACCTGAGCAGACGACAGAGTCTGGTTTCTACAGGAGGACAGAGTCAGTGAACTCAACACTGAACAAATGTCAGTTCATTCTCTGTGAATGTGACCAGTGCTGTGAGTGTAATGAACCTGGTGACAGTTAAAACTGTTCCTTCTCTAAAACTCATCAGAGTTGTGTTTAATGTTGACGTGTAACAGGAAACACTCGATACGACGATCTGAGGTCCGATCAGAAAGTTCAGAGACTCAGTGACGCTCAGCTTCAACATCTGGACTGAGTCACATGTTTCTCTGATCATCTGCAGCTGTGATTTCACCACCTGCTCTGTCACCAGGACCAGGACCAGGACCAGGACCAGGATGATCGCAGTGACCAGGGTCTGACGCTCCATCATGAGGACAGCAGGGGGCGCTGTGTCACTGCAGTAAATATAACCCAGGTACACAGTCTCTGAACTTTCTGATCGCACTTCCTGTATGACAGAGGAACCAGCTGATAATCAGCAGGTGATCAGGTGATGATCAGGTGATGATCAGGTGATCGGGTGATGATCAGGTGATGATCAGGTGATGATCAGGTGATTAATCAGCAGGAAACAGTTTGATTGACAGCTGTCAGTCATGTTCTCACCCGTGGGATGACGCTTGCTGTCTTCTCCACAGAGAGACCGAGGCTGCTGTCGGCTTCATCCAGGAGACCCTGCAGAGCCTCGGCCTGGACACACACAGACACAGTAACACACACACAGACACACACAGACACACATAGACATATACATAGACACATAATAGATATAGTAATATATATAGTAATATATTATTAGATATAGAATATTATTAATAGACATAGTAATATTAATAGATAATATTATATAAATAATACACATAGTAATACACATAGACACACACATAGACATATTATTAGTAATATAATATTATAATATACATAGACATAGTAATACACACAGACACACACAGATAGCAGTAACACATACAGACATAGACATAGTAATACATAGACAGATACAGACATAGTAGACAATATAGACATAGAGCATGTAATAGTGTTACAGAGTTGTGACACAGACACAGTACACACACAGACACACACAGACACACACAGACACAGTAAACACACACAGACACACACAGACACAGTAACACACACAGACACACACAGACACAGTAACAGACACAGTAACACACACAGACACACACAGACACAGACACACACAGACACACACAGACACAGTAACACACACAGACACACACAGACACACAGCAGTGCTGATATGAGTCGGAGGATTATCAGCCCTGAGTCGTGTCTGCAGGTTTTTCCTGTCAGACGTTCTGAGGGTCAAACTCTGCTCGAGTGTTTTTCACTGAAATAAATCTGAGAAGAATCATCTGATGAGAAGAATATTATTTATTTGTGCAGTTGACAGAATGATTGAAATGATCTGGAATATTTCTGAAATATTTCTGTATGAAAACCTTCATTTGTTCAATAAGCTCTTCAACTTAATGACTGATAATTTAATTTAAAAATATGAAATTTGACCACTGTAAAAAAAGATTTGAAAATCATACAATTTGAATTATCTATAATTTTACCATCATTTTATTATTTGATCAGATTTAATCACATTTAAATCTTTATCAGTTCTGATTTCACTTCATTTAAAACCAAATTTATTCTTTAATATTTGATAAATCGGGTTTGACATTTATTATGAATCAGTTTAATCTCACCAGCTCTCGGGTCGTGAGTCCGAGCAGCGGCTCGTCCGGCGCCGACGGCAGCTGGTTGTCGGCCGACCTTTGACCCTGACAGAGCGATGTCAGCACGGACAGACAGACGGACAGGTAGACGACGGCTCGCACGCTCTCCATCCTCAAAAATATCTTAAAAAAACCTAAAGGATGGAAGAACAGAGTCAGAGATGAATCCAGATTGAAATTCAGTAAAACATGAATGAAGTTCTGAACTCACAGAACTGAAATAATGAAAGATGCTGCAGGAGCAGTGGAGATGTTCAGCCTCTTCTTCTTCTGTGGTGTCTAATCTCAGGTTAGTCGTCGTCCTCTCAGCCGCTCGGCGTTTCTCCTCCTCCTGTATTTATAGCCCTCTGCTCCTCCTGCTGTGATGTCTGACACTCGCTCATTATTCATGTATTCAGCACATCAGAGCAGAGCGTGTCCACGACTCGTCCTCTGATGGATGACGAGTCCGAGTGGTTAATATTCAACAGGTCGATACACGTCGACGCCCTGACACCCGAGGGTCGTTGTTCAGAGGTCAGAGGTCAGACTGTGTTTAGTTTTAATGAGTTGTCTGTTGATTTACTGAAGTTAAATCAGTGACGATGACGAAGGAGCAGCTTCATCTGTGACTTCACTCACTGATGTTCCTGTTTCAGTTCAGTCAGACACAACAACACACACTGTCCTGTGAGCGGTCATCTTTTTCTGACTTCTCAGAACGACTTCTGATGGAAATTGAATGCAGCATTAATGACCATCAGTTATACTTTTCATGATGCATTGTGGGATACTATTGGTGCGTTCAATGTCCATCAGAGTCTGAACTGAGGTGACGTCTCCTCAGAGAAACAACGCTCAGAATCAGATCAGCTGTGAAGAACAGCTCAGCTGCTCACGTTAGAGAGTGAAAACACAGTCACAGAGTTTTACTGAGCTGTTTGTCGTCCTCTGAGTGATTTCAGACTCTGACTGAACGTTTGCTTAAAGTCTGAGGAGTTGTGGTGACCTGAGCTGCAGTGATGCATTCTGGGAGGTCGGTGCAGGAAATCCTCCTGAGGACTGTTTCCTGGCTGTGTCTCATCACTCAGCTGCTTCATTAACAGCTGTCAGAGGTCAGAGGTCACTGTGTGTGTTGTTGTGTGATGCGTGTGTGTTTAATGACGACGCAGGAGGAAACTGTTTTGCCCTTTTCTTTGTCTGATGGTGTTTGCGTCGACCTGCAGCTCCTCTCTGCTGCTTTCATCTCTGCTTTCATTAACAGGCAAATGTCAAACTGCTGCAGCAGCTGGAAACACACACACACACACACACACACACACACACACGCTGTCCACAGCTACACTCAGCTCACATCATCAGGAGTAAACACACTCGTTTGTTTCCTGCTTTAAAGTTTCTGACTGAACTTTCTCTTTATTGTCAGTTTGTCTGAATAAACATTGAGGCCGAACGACGTCACACACACACACACACCCACACACACACACACACACTGTTTATTCACGACAAGCAGAGAAGAAGACGACAGAGGACGATGCCCCCCCCCCCCGGTTCACCTTCAGGAGAAAAATGAGCTCAGCTCAGAGTCAGGTGAGTTTCTGTTTCTGTTTGTTTAAATCACCTGACGACCTGTCGACTACACACACACACACACACACACACACACAACTGAGCAGAGGACACAGACCAGAGACCACCTATCACACCTGCTACACCTGTCACACCTGTACGGGTTGTACACATGGTCGAGGCAGATGGCCGTCCACCTTGAGTCTGGTTCTGCTCGAGGTTTCTGCCTCTTAAAAGGAAGTGTTTCCTCTCCACAGTCGCCTAGTGCTGCTCATGGTGGATCTGTTGGGTTTCTCTCTGTAAATTTTATAAGATAAAGAGTACGGTCTAGACCTGCTCTATACGTACAGTGCCTCGAGATAACTTCTGTTGTGAATTGGCGCTTTATAAATAAAATTTGACTTGACTTGACTTGACGAACACTTTCATCACAGCAGAGGCCGATTAATTAATGAGACAGAAATTCAAAAAAGGAAGCTGTGTGTGTGTGTGTGTGTGTGTGTGTGTGTGTGAATCACCTGCTGCTGTTTGTCGTCATGTTTTTATCGTCTCCATCAGAGGAGAGTTCGTCAGCTCAGTGAAGAGACTGCTGAACACTCAGTGTGTGTGTGTGTGTGTGTTGTGTCTCTGTTATCAGCTGACAGCAGAGTTTCAGTGAAGGTCACAGACTGAAACACACAGAGCGATCAGAGAGGAGGCTGCAACACACACACACACCTTTCATCCTGCATGTGTGTGTGTGTGTGAGTGTGTGTGTGTGTGTAGTACACTCTGCAGCCTGCAGGGGGCTCCAGTACAGATGTTGAGCAGGTGTTTTTGTAAATGAGATCAGATTATTTTACACTGTAAAACTCTAATTGAATAAAACTTTATTTAAACAGTTTGTTTACACTGATCAGCTGGTCACAGTCCAGAGTTCTGCTGTGTGTCAGGGACCAGCAGGAGGCGCTGTTACAGGTTAAACTGAGCTGTGTTCGAGCTGTCAGAGGAATAAACACTGTGATAACTGTGTTGTGTTGTGTGTAGCAGCCTGTCAGTTGTGTTTGTGTGGAGCGTTGCTGCCTTTAAGAGGCCACAGATCTTTGTTGTTTTACTTCCTGTTAGTTCATCTTTAACATCTTCATTTCAGAGGATTGTTGTTGGATCATTTCTTCACTGAGGAGAAACACACTTGATGTGTGATCTGTATTGATCGTTAATTGTCCTGATGATTGATCACATGTCCATCGCTGCTATAAAAATCTGCAGTAACAGTGTAAAGATTATTTTAAAAGAATTGAGTTTAAACTGGTGTCAGATGAAGCGGGCATATTGAAACATATTGAAACATATTGAAACATGTTGAAACGTGTTGAAACGTATTGAAACGTATTGAAACATTCTGAAACATTTTGAAACATTCTGAAAAATTTTGAAACATTTTGAAACGTGTTGAAACATTGAAACGTGTTGAAACGTGTTGAAACATTTTGAAACGTATTGAAAAATTTTGAAACATTTTGAAACGTGTTGAAACGTGTTGAAACGTATTGAAACATTTTGAAACGTATTGAAAAATTTTGAAACATTTTGAAACGTGTTGAAACGTGTTGAAACGTATTGAAACGTATTGAAACATTCTGAAACATTTTGAAACATTTTGAAACGTGTTGAAACATTGAAACGTGTTGAAACATTGAAACGTGTTGAAACATTGAAACGTGTTGAAACGTGTTGAAACGTATTGAAACATTTTGAAACATTCTGAAACATTTTGAAACATTTTGAAACGTGTTGAAACGTGTTGAAACGTATTGAAACGTGTTGAAACATATTGAAACGTGTTGAGACATTCTGAAACATTCTGAAACATTCTGAAACATTTTGAAACATTCTGAAACGAGTTGAAACGTGTTGAAACAGTAAAAACAGAAGTCGTTTCCTTCGTCAGGTTTCAGTCGAGCTGTCGTGCCGTTTCCTCCTGGACTGAAATAACTGAGGAGCCAGAGGCGTCGTCACCTCCTCCTCCTCCTCCACCACCTCTCACTGAGTCTGTGACACTGACGGACTCGTTAACAGACACCTCCCATCACCATCAAACCACTGCTGCACGCCAACCGCCAGAAATAACCCGGGAACATGTGACACCTCCAGGCCACTCTCTGAGGGGAGGGGGTAAAGTTTCCTCAGTGAAGCTGTAGCTAATGATTATTGATCAGTTTATTGATCAGCTCACAGGAAATCACCTGTTATAAACAGTTTCCTGTTTATCAGCTGAACACTGAGTAAATTAATGATGTTTTACTTTAAAGTCTTGTGTCTCAGAGGTAAACAAACACAAACAAACAAACACATTCATCAGTGGAACAGTTTTAAAGGAGCAGTCAGACAGTTCCAGTGTGATTCAGCTTCACCACAGAATTTGTTGTTTTCTTCATGTTTGTTTGTTTGTTGTTTTTCTGATCAGCTGACGTCAGAGAGTCAGAGAGGATCCGTCAACAGGACGGCCAAGCTTCTCGACTGCAGCTTTGACCCAGAGTCTGAACATCAGCTTCACAGTGGAGGAGCTGAAAGAGGAGGAGCTGCTCGTCTTTTTCACCGTGAGTTCGTCCCTGAGGTTCAGACGGCTGCTCCGGTCTGAGCTTCAGGACCTGGACTGACTCTCTGACCAGCTCAGACATGATCCATTGCACCAGCTTTGATTTCGGTTTGTTGTTTCTTTTTTCTGGTTCAACATGTTGAGATGGTTTTCAGCTCCCCTCCCTCTCTACTCACTGGATTTGAACCTGCGACTTCTTCTGAAACTCGAGCTGCAGAGTCGTTGTTCTCAGGTGAAGGTCGATTCTCTGACAGAACAGGAGCGTTTCCTATTTGACAGGTACGGTGGCCTACGAGGACAAACACACTGCAAATACACACAACACAACACAACACACAAACAGGAGAACACTGCACAGTCTCGCAGCAGGATCCTCCGAGCCTGCAGGGGGAGCTCTGCAGCAGCTCATCACAGCAGCGTTTGGTAACAAAGGGGTTAAAGGAACAGTTCAGTTCAGCGATGATATGTTTTCTTCAGCTGTTTGTGTTGTGTTTTTTCCAGGTGCAGTGTGTTTTGTCCTCATCAGCCACCGTAGTCAGACAGCTGCAACATTTAAATCAGGTTTGATTTTTACTTGTTACAGAGACAGAGTCACCACTGACATGAACGACAGAAACTGTTCAGAACTTTTAACGCATTTTATTGAAAAACACAAGCAGATATGAAACAAAGCACAGAAATCTGCTGAAGGTTGTTTCTGTTATTTCCTGTGACAGTTTTAATCTTTAGCTTTAATATTTTCTCATGTTTCCAACATTCAAATATTTGAATAACAAACAGGATTTTATTTGGTCCCATAACTCAAACAGTTAAAGAGGTTTTACAGGAGTAAAAATATTAATTATTTATTATATTGGTTTGATTATAGTTTCATATTTGTTAAATTATTGGACCTCATTCTTCTTTTTCCTTAGAACAAGTGCTGCTCATTTGAATCAGAAACTAGATTCTGATTTCTGTCAAATTTACAGGATTTATCTGAACAAAAGTGTTTTTATCATTAAAAAAAAAAAAGATTTTCATCCTCATCAAATTAAAAATATAATCTCTTAACATTTGATGTTTTTCCACAGAAAACATTCGCAGCTCTCTCAGTTACAGGACTTGAAGTATGGAAGTTCATTCATGACAAAACAAAATAATTGAATCAGTGACAACAGAACAAAGAGGGAAACATATATTTAAAAGCAGAAAAATCTAATTTTAATTAACTCACTGAGGTGTCCACATTAAAACTCACCACTGTCGCCTTGGTTACAGTTTACAACAGGTCACAGTGAAAGAGTTCAGAGTCGTTGGCGAGATAAATCAGAGTTTCTAAGACTCTGACATTAAACAGGTCAGAGGATCATCTCTTGTCAACCAGAGCATTTTATTGTTGGACTTTATTTATATAAATTTGTCTTTGAAACAAAAAAGATAATTGTTTTGATTTCTATGACGTTAAATTTATTCTTACGCTGCTTTTTAATTGATTGTCTGTTTGTCTGTTCAGGGTCAAACACATCTTGGATCTGGTCCTGCTTTGCTGTGGTCTGGCTGCGCCCTTGGATCAGGTCTTGAAGTCTCTCCACAGGTGAGTTGAATCCTGATTTTACTTTGCTCTCACTCAACAGTTTTGGCATTAATAAGCTTCCATAATCATACAGATGACCCACCATATGAAATATAATATTATTTAGAATCTGTTCTGTACGGTGGCCCAGAGTGGTCAGAGAAAAAAATATATACTGAGACCACGTTATTACAGAAAATTATATTTTGATATAATTTGTTGTCACGTTTTGATTAATGTTCAGGAGATAATACATTTGTCATTTATTTTATATATTTTTATATACAGACACAGTTATCTCTGATTAATGCTGCTCGCTGATTAACTGATTTTCTCTTTATGACCTCTCTGGGCCTCCATACTTCTGTTTCTCCAACATTCTGATAAAAAGTGATAAAATGTGAAAACGTGATAAAGTTTTTTTTATATCTATAAGAAAAGTTCTGCAGTGAACTGAGGTGCAAATAAAGGTTTGTGATTGGCCGAGCTTCACCTGGTCTCACACCAAGGTGACGGACAGGAGGAGTCTCTTTGTGCTGAGGTCAAAGGTCACAGAGGTGACACTGACCCCTCCCGCCTCAGGTCAGGTGACCCTCGCTGGTTTCTGTAGCATCAAACACACCCAGCAGCAGCTGGAAAACAGGAAGAAACAAACAGAGAATATGAATAAAGTGATGATGCCCTGCTGTTTTTCTCATAACAATGATTTAATTTACTCTTATCTCTTATTTTAGGAGCCGAACGTCTCTTCGCCTTTCAGCAGAACAAACTCTGAGTCAGTTTTTATCGCATTGTTTTTCTTCTAAATGTCAGAATCTGCAGGTTTCTGATTCTAATCATGAACTGAGGTCTGTCTCTGCAGGTCTCTAGTCTCAGGATCGACCTTTAACTGTGAACAGAAGAAAATCAGCTGCTTCATTATGTTCATCAGGTTCACTTCATCAGCAGCATTTAACATCACATGAGGATACAACACAGAGGTCAGAGGTCACAGTCAGTTTACACTCTTTATTTTTATCTTTCAGGTGTCGACATCTTAAACCTGCAGGACTCAGACCAGGACAGACCAGGATCCAGACCAGGACTCAGACCAGGATCCAGAACAGGACTGAGCTGCCACACAACTACTTTCTTTCTCTCTTCATCTCTGTTTCTCCCTCTCTCTCCCTCTCTCTCTCTCTCCTCCTCCGCTTTCATTGTGGATTCGGAACTTTTACTTGTAATAAAGTATTTTTACTCTGTCGCACTGTTACTGCAATACTTCTACCACCACTGAATGTGACTCCTAATAAAGTTAACCTCTGACCTTTCTCCGTGATTCTGTGTATGTGTGGTTAGGGTTAGCTGAAACTGGTTAGGGTTAGGGTTAGCTGAAACTGGTTAGGGTTAGGGTTAGCTGAAACTGGTTAGGGTTAGGGTTAGCTGAAACTGGTTAGGGTTAGGTAAAACTGGTCAGGGTTAGGGTTAGCTGAAACTGGTTAGGGTTAGGGTTAGCTGAAACTTGTTAGGGTTAGGGTTAGCTGAAACTGGTCAGGGTTAGGGTTAGCTGAAACTGGCTAGGGTTAGCTGAAACTGGTTAGGTTTAAGTGAAACTTGTTAGGGTTAGCTGAAACTGGTTAGGGTTAGGGTTAGCTGAAACTGGTTAGGGTTAGGGTTAGCTGAGACTGGTTAGGGTTAGCTGAAACTGGTCAGGGTTAGCTGAAACTGGTTAGGGTTAGGGTTAGCTGAAACTGGTCAGGGTTAGGGTTGCATTCTGAGCTTGTTGAGTTTAAGTGAAACTTGTTAGGGTTAGGGTTAGCTGAGCATTGGGTTTAAGTGAAACTTGTTAGGGTTAGGGTTAGCTGAAACTTGTTAGGGTTAGGGTTAGCTGAAACTGGTTAGGGTTAGGGTTGGCTGAATCTGGTTAGGGTTAGCTGAAACTATGGTTAGGGTTAGTTAGCTGGTTAGGGTTAGCTGAAACTGGTTAGGGTTAGCTGAAACTGGTTAGGGTTAGGGTTAGCTGAAACTGGTTAGGTTTAAGTGAAACTTGTTAGGGTTAGGGTTAGCTGAAACTTGTTAGGGTTAGGGTTAGCTGAAACTGGTCAGGGTTAGGGTTAGCTGAAACTTGTTAGGTTTAAGTGAAACTTGTTAGGGTTAGGGTTAGCTGAAACTTGTTAGGGTAAGGGTTAGCTGAAACTGGTTAGGGTTAGGGTTAGCTGAATCTGGTTAGGGTTAGCTGAAACTGGTTAGGGTTAGTTAAAACTGGTTAGGGTTAGCTGAAACTGGTTAGGGTTAGGTGAAACTGGTTAGGGTTAGCTGAAACTGGTCAGGGTTAGGGTTAGCTGAAACTGGTCAGGGTTAGGGTTAGCTGAAACTGGCTAGGGTTAGCTGAAACTGGTCAGGGTTAGGGTTAGCTGAAACTGGTTAGGGTTAGGGTTAGCTGAAACTGGTTAGGGTTAGGGTTAGCTGAAACTTGTTAGGGTTAGGGTTAGCTGAAACTGGTCAGGGTTAGGGTTAGCTGAAACTGGTCAGGAGTTAGCTACAGGAAACTGAACAGGGTTGGGTTAGCTGAAACTGGTTAGGTTTAAGTGAAACTTGTTAGGGTTAGGGTTAGCTGAAACTGGTTAGGGTTAGGTTAGCTGAAACTGGCCAGGGGCTAAAAGTACCTATTTTGGAGAAGCTGACTTGGTAAAGGTTATTGAGATTAAATTTTACTTAATAAACTTTTTGTACCAAAGAGAAGTGTGATATTCTTTAGAGAGAGAGAGAGAGAGAGAGAGAGAGAGAGAGAGAGAGAGAGAGAGAGAGACCTGTGTACGTCATTATGAATTCAGAATCAGAATCAGAATCAGAATCAGTTTTATTGGCCACGTATGTTGACAAATACAAGGAATTTGTTTCCGGCTGTTAGTGTTTCTGTAGCAGAAACACATATAAGAGGAGAAAGTAGAAAATAAGAAATAAACTAAAATAGAATAAAATGTAAAAAACATAAAATATACAGAATAAACATGTTGAAGTTGGTCTCCCACTTCAGGTCCTGGGAAATGCAGGTTCCACAGTTGATACAGGGCTTTGGATAATGTCTCCTGAAGTCTACCATCACCTCCATCATTACAGTGCTGCATGAGTCCTGTGACTGTACGAGGACTTTTACTTGTAATAAAGTATTTTTACTCTGTGGTACTGTTACTGTAATACTTCTACCACCACTGACTGTGTCTCCTAATAAAGTTAACGACCTCTGACCTTTCTCTGACTCTGTGTGTGTCTGACCTGCTGAGTGTGTGTGTGTGTGTGTGTCTGACCTGCTGAGTGTGTGTGTGTCCGGTCTCATAGTGAGTCCTGTATCTGCTGCAGGTTCAGACTGATCAGGATCATCAGAGTCCAGATGAGCGTCCTGATTTCCTGCAGACAGTAAACACATCATCAGCTCCTCTGATCACATGACTGTTCACATGACACATCACTGTTGATGTGTGTGTTAGACTGTAGAGAAACACACAGTGTGATCAGTTTCCATCGTGTGTGTTTCTGATCTGAACGTTCCATTTATACTGTTCGGTTAAGGTTAGGTAAAGGGTTAGTTAAAGGGTTAAGGGTAGAGTAAAGGGTTGGATTAAAGGGTTAGGGTTAGGTAAAGGTTAGTTAAAGGGTTAAGGTTAGGTAAAGGGTTAGTTAAAGGGTTAGGGTTAGGTAAAGGGTTAGTTAAAGGGTTAAGGTTAGATAAAGGGTTAGGTAAAGGGTTAAGGTTAGGTAAAGGGTTAGTTAAAGGAGTTAAGGTTGAGTAAAGGGTTAGTTAAAGGGTTAAAGGGTTAAGGTTAGTTAAAGGGTTTAAGGTTAGTTAAAGGGTTAAAGGGTTAAGAGTTAGTTAAAGGGTTAGGTAAAGGGTTAGTTAAAGGGTTAAGGTTAGGTAAAGGGTTAGTTAAAGGGTTAGGTAAAGGGTTAAGGTTAGTTAAAGGGTTAGTTAAAGGGGTAAGGTTAGGTAAAGGGTTCGTTAAAGGGTTAGTTAAAGGGTTAAGGTTAGGTAAAGGGTTAGTTAAAGGGTTAAGGTTAGGTAAAGGGTTAAGGTTAGTTAAAGGGTTAGTTAAAGGGGTAAGGTTAGGTAAAGGGTTCGTTAAAGGGTTAGTTAAAGGGTTAAGGTTAGGTAAAGGGTTAGGGTTGGGGTCATCCATCAGGTCTGTAGCTGTTAACGCTCACTTTATATACAAACATCCTCACCCTTCATATACTGTGACACAAACACTAAACAAACATCAAGCGAGCACGAAACAATCAAAGTAGAGTAGGTAGGACCGTGTGCTGCCTGAGAGTCAAACCCCAGGGCAAACAGAGGTCTACAAACACTCTGCTGCTTGTTGAACTTATTTCTGTCAGCTCCTCCACATGAGGAGGACGTCCACGTCCCCGTCCCTGTCTTCACCGTCCTGAGGATTTAAAACAAAGACAAACAAGTCTTTGGAACGTTTTCAGTTCATGAACTCTTGTTTTGTCCTCTGGTGGGTTTAGTTCTTCTGGAGGAGAACAATGCGTCGTGTGATTGAGTTTTTTGTTCTGGAAATAACTGAACACTGAGACTCGTTAAGCTGTGGTCGACATGTCTGCAAACAGTCGTCCTCAGAAACATCATAGACGATCCTGAGACGACACAGAGGCTGAAAATCACATCCACACTACAACATTCACTGCACTGGGTGGAACTGCCCTTTAATCCTGTAACCTGAAGCTCAGACTGTGAATATTAATAACATCAAAAACATGAATAAGTGTTAAATATTAAAGAAATAAAAAACCATACACGAGTATTGTTTTCATTTGTCACTTCTTCTTCCTGCTGGTTTTAGTTTCTCTCTGAGCCTCTCTGTCTACAGATGTATATTACAACACTTTGATTTAAAGATATAAAGAGTGTGTTTGTTGATGCTGGCAGGGATCAGCTTCACATTTATAGAAAACAGATGGACACACAGTCATACACAGTGTTGACAGAAACCAGCTGCTCTCAGCTACGCTGTGTGGAATCAGCAGTTTTAGAAAGAATCACTCCACCTTTCATCTTCACATCGTTGGGTCTCAGACTGGTTCTGATTCAGTTTTGTTCCAACACAAACAGAATGAAGGAGCTGTAGCTCTGTCACCAGCTCAGCTGTAGTTTAAGCTTTAAGTCGGGTTTAAACGTGGTTTAAGAGGGTTTTTGGAGTGGACTGGGACAGGTTTGTGTCTGGTGCCTGCTCAGGGTTTTAATGTTTTAATGTCCGATCATGTGACCGACGGCCGGCGCTGACTGAAAACCCTGCATCAGAGGTTTAGTCTGAACCAGCTGCTGCAGAAACTCAGGGTTAACTTAAACCTGGTCTAACAGAGGTTTAACTAATGAAGTCTGAGTTTCATCGAGGTTTAACTTAAACCTGGTTTAAACCACCATGATGTAACTATTTCACCTTAAACATCCTTTCTTTCCCTCTCTGAACACCTGTTGCTGCTTCAGCTCAGATATCTACACACGTTCTTACCAGAGAAACAGGAAGTGATGCAGCATTATTAACTTTGGCCCCTCCCCTCTCTGTGGGTCCTTGGGTGGTTGCCGCGGTAACAGTCACATCCTCCTCCTCCTCCTGGTCGATGAATCGTTCGCTGAACTTCTCCAGGTCCTCGCTGCTGGTGTTACCTGAAAACACATCAATGTTAACACCTAGAAACATCAGAGTGTTTCCTGAGCTGTGTGTGACTTACTGTAGAAACTGTACTCGAAGGTGGCGTTGTAGTCGGAGTCGTAGTCTGTAGGTGGAGTGAAGTCGTAGTCCTGAGCCTGAGACACTGAAAACACAAAATAGACACGTTCACACCGAGAAGAAAGAACGACACAGTCCAACACCCGGCTGTCATCTCTGTCACAGCAGCCAGAGGATTTCAGTCTGTGCTAAGCTAGGCTAACATGTGCTGGACCTGACTCTGTGCAAACTGAGACAACCGAAACATCTGACCTGACCATGGCTTTACCTCAGTGTTCTTCTGATAGTAAACCCAGTGACTGCTCAAACCTCCCAGCATCACAACTTAGCATCACTGGTTAGCATCACTGGTTAGCTTCACTGGTTAGCATCACAACTTAGCATCACTGGTTTAGCATCACAACTTAGCATCACTGGTTAGCATCACTGGTTAGCATCACAACTTAGCATCACTGGTTAGCTTCACTGGTTAGCATCACTGGTTAGCATCACTGGTTAGCTTCACTGGTTAGCATCACAACTTAGCATCACTGGTTAGCATCACTGGTTTGGCTTCTTTGGTTGGCATCACAACTTAGCATCACCTGGTTAGCATCACTGGTTTGGCTTCACTGGTTAGCATCACAACTTAGCATCACTGGTTAGCATCACTGGTTAGCTTCACTGGTTAGCATCACAACTTAGCATCACTGGTTAGCATCACTGGTTAGCTTCACTGGTTAGCTTCAGAGTTAAATCTACTGACTCAGTTAAAGAGACCTAACTTTAACCCATTTTCTCTGAGGAGAGAAGCTTCAGTGCTTCCTGGACATTAATGCCATCCCCACCCTGTGATGCCCCAGATTTAGGCTTCAAACATCAGAACAGTGGTGTTCATCTGTGAAGATTATCTGACTAACTAAACCTGAAGGATCAGAAACTTATGTTGGTCACAGTTTATTTTTTGGAATAAGAATGTGGAGGGAACCAGGCCGATGCTAACTTCAGGTGAGGAGAACAAAGGACTCAAACATCTCATTTTGTCCAAAGATACAATAAAATCCAAAGATCTTTGGGTTTTTATCAAAGAAAGAAAGAATCAAATATTCACATTTCAAAAACTGAGAGACAGATTTGTTTTTGTTTTTTGATTAAAAATAAATCTAAATAGCTGCAGATTAATTTTCTGTCGACTGATTAAATGTATTGATCGCTGCAGCTTTAGATAAATCAGTGTTAAACTATGATCGCAGCAGTAAACTGCAACAGTAGATGTGCTATCGTCCTGACTCTAAACAACATAAAAGAATAAAACTCTTCCTCACCTCCTCGTGAACCACCTCCACCTTCGGGTTGCTCCCTGTCCGTCGGAGGCCGGTGCCGGGCCCGCTGCTCGCCATGGTGGCGTCTGATTTGGATCTCTGGTGGGTCCGTCTGGATGGGGAGATGAAGACCTCGGGGCTGTCGGGGGAGGGAGTGGTGGATGGGGAGGACGGGGAGGTGGAGGTGGAGGCCTCCGTGTTGCTGCTGTTGTGGCGGCGGTGGCAGCGGTGCTGGGACGGTGAGGACACGGGGCTCTCGGAGACCGAGGCCGGTCTGGGAGCATCAGAGGGTTTGAGCTCGTTGGACAAGATGAGTTTTCGGAGTTTGGTTCCTCTGGAGTGACGCTGGGTGGAGATGTGCATGTCGGAGGAGTAGGCTCCCAACAACCAGGCCGACAGCAGAGAGAAGGTGATGCTGCCTCTGCAGCGATGGATCTGACAGACACCGAGAGGTCAAAGGTCAAAATATCAGTTTCAGCTCAGTTTAAAAGTTTAAGAGCGAGATAGGATAATCGAGTCCTCCTGACCAAAGTCATCAGGTCTGATTATCTGAAAGATGATCTTGTCAGATTCTCCTGTGGTGTGAGGTGTTTTCAGAGGTCTGACCTGGGAGTGAAGTCAGCTACAAATTCACCATGTTCCAGTTGAGAAGTCAGAAAAATATGGACACTCACAGAGACTTTATAGACGACTTCAAAACAGATCTGCTCCTGAAGAGCAGCTCAGCTGTTCACGTTAGAGTTTAACACAAACACTTTAAACCTGGAACATTAAACCATGAAGGTGAACTGATTCAGACGATCTCAGACTAACTGTTGTTAGTAAGAAGTTGATAACAACGCCTACAAAACAGCGTGAGCAACATAACCACAGATAAAACCTGAACAGTTCCATGTGTCTGACTGACTTCATGGAACTAATGAGATTGAGCTGCTATAAATAGAACATTAGCAGAGTGTTCACTGCTGTTGATGTGAGGAGCAGCACGGATTCTGATGTCAGGGCTGGTGGGGTTGTTCACTCAGGAGGCATTCAGGTTCAAACCTCTGACTCCAGAGAGGAACTTGAACGCAGCATTACAGACAAACCAGCAGGTAACTCCACAGAGACCTGGACTAAACCAGGACCTGATCCTGATCTGTTCAACTCTGATCTGAGTCTGAGGCTCACACACACACACACACCCTGTGTGCCCTTTACCCCCCCAACCTATGAAATGCTTTAAATTCTTAACCACTGCCGCTCCAGTCTCTGTCTCTGCTCCTCCTGTCGTCCTGAGCTCTCTCTCTCTCAGTCACATGATCTTCATCAGCTGACTCTCTGCTCGGCTCCAACTGACACTGATTCACTGCTCCAGATGTTTCCAGCTGCTCTGATCTGACACCTGCACAGGTGTTATCCTCAGCTCCTGTTTCACTTTGACCCAACGTTTATCACCTGTACCAGTCTCCTTCCTCCAAGTCTCGACAGGAAATGAAAATCTGTCACATGATCAGTTTGATAAACGTCACCTGGTTCGTTATGAAAGCTGCAGCACCTTCACGCCCTTCTGTTTGTGACGTCCCGGTGTAGAAAACAAACAAACCCACTGACTCCTGACGAGGTCACATGACGTCCTGAACAGTCGTCAGGTCTCTCCTGGTCTCTCCTGGTCTCTGAGACTGTGTCTGAACTGGATCAGCTGGCTCAGGTCAGCTTCTTAAAGCAGCCGACAGGTTTCTCCTCCTGAGCTGAGAAATCTAATCCTGAATCAGTCACATGAAACCAGGTCCAGACCAGGAGGAGGCTCCTGAACCTGGACTCTGAGTCTGGTTTTATATTTAACTCCCTGATGATAAAAGCAGACGATGAACTCTGCAGGTGAAGCTACTTCCTGTTTACACACACACACAGACACACACACACACACACAGACACACACACACACACACACACACACAGACACACACACACACACACACACACACACACACAGACACACACACACACACAGACACACACACACAGACACACACAGGGGGCTGATGGGAACTGAGGGGGCGGGCTGTTAATTGTTACTAAACAGGAAGTGTGTCATCACTAACAGCCTGTCAATCACAACGGAGGAGGAAATGAGAACCAGGTGACACACACACACACATACACACACACACACACACACACAGATCACCTGTCAATCAAAGTGTGTGGACAGGACCGAGGAAAAAAGAAAGAAGGTAAAGAGAGAGGAAATAAAAAGAGAGAAGGGATGGAAGAAAGAAAAGGAAGAAGGCGTGAAGGAGGAAGAGAGGAGGAGGAGAGAGGAGGAGAGGAGAGGAGAGGAGGAGAGAGGAGGAGAGGAGAGGAGGAGAGAAGAGGAGAGGAGAGGAGAGGAGGAGGAAGTAAAGAAAATAAAATCCATGGGGGGTCAGTTACAGAGCAGCGGGGGCGTTTGTTGGCAGAGTCACATGATCCAGACAAACTTTATAAAAACCAGCTGTTCAACACACACACACACACACACACAAACACACACGTTCTCAAGTCGTGAATCCCCCTGAGACCACTACAGCCTCCTGACATGCCCCTGAACGCACCACTACAGCCTCTTGAAGGAGCAGTAGACGTGTGTGTAGAAGCTCCTGCACCTTCATGCGGAGGATCACTCATCAACACATCACAGTTCACCAGCAGCTGCACTGAGATCAGTGCAGTGAAGGACGGTGTTCCTAATAAACTGAGCTCAGCAGCTCTGACTCAAGTTTCATTTATTAAACTGCATCAATGACGCGACTGTTAATGAAGAACAACAGTGTTACTGTCAGAGCTGCAACAGGGCAGAAACTTTCCAGAAACTTTCCATGGGAAATTAAGCTGGGGATTTTGGAAATATTCCAAGTTGGAAACTTTCCATGGAAATTAATGAGAATTATCTGGAAATAAATGTTATTTATCCAAACTGTATAAATAATACTTCAGCTTCAGTTAGCAGTTAGCCTCTGTAGCTAGCTGACATGTAGCACAACTTTAATATGACAGATCAGATGTATTGATCACAGATCAGATGTATTGATCAGTGTAATCAGACTGGCTGTAGAGTTTAAACCTGGTCGTTGTCACATGAACACATCTCCAGTTTCTTGCTGTTCATTAACCTGCTCTGTTTATATTCACTCATCAGTGAATTCAGCAGCTGATGTTTCCTCCTTTAGTTTAGTTTCTCAGTTTGAATGAAAACGTCAGTTGAGTTTAATTCACCATAACACTGAGACAGGAAGTCACACAGCTGCAACACACACACTAATCACATGAACAAGATGTCAAACACACACACACACACAGTGTTTCAGACTCACCAGCAGCAGTCAACAGCAGGATCACTGAGGCTCCACTGAGATAAACAGACAGAAAACTGAGACTGGACATGATTCACATCTACAGAGAGAGAGAGAGAGATGTGATGTCCTGATCGACTGAGCTCTGAATGAACAGAGAGAAAAGGGGAGGAGAGAGGGAGAGAAGAGGGAGGTGTGAGAGAGTGAGGAGGAGGAGGAGGAGGAGAGGGGAGGGGGGGTGAGGGGATCAGGAGGGGGTTGTTCTTGTTTTCCTGCCAAGCTTGTTCTCTTCTGCCAAACATGAGCAGAGACGAAGAGAAACAGACTCATCCACAGCCTGACTCCATCACAGGAAGTCAGGACTTGATGTTTTGACCTCTGACCATCAAATTCACCAAGTTCATCTTTGAGTGTGAGTGAAGGTTTGAAGAGATTCCCTCCCACTGAGTTAAACATAATGTCATCATTTTATTCAATTTAAAACTTTATTAACAACATGTGAGCAGGAGCTCCGCCTACACACACACCACACACAAACACAGAGATCAAACCTGTTTCCTCTATCACAGCTGGAGGAGAAACAATAGAGTCTATTTTCAGTTTCTACTGTCCACAGGGAAATACTCAGTGACATCATCAGTGATGTCAGCGACAACCAAATATGGACGTTTAAAAAATGACTGGTCTCAGGAAACGTGAGCGAGTTTTAATGATCAATAATCAGGAGGAGGCGGAGTTACAGGGAATGATGGGAGAACTCGGTGAAGCTCTGTGTGAACGTTCACTCTGTCTCTGTTTGTCTGTCGTTTTAAATAAAGTTTTTCCTCCTGGTCTTTTCGGAGGGAAACCTGGAGGAAGCTCTCCAGCTGCAGCTGTCTCATCACAGCTGGAGGCTCCGTCCATGACAACAACCATTAGCATCTTTCTTACTAGCATTAGCATAGTCAGAGGGTTCCCAGCATGCCGTCTGTCAGTGTGAACACAGGAAGTCAAACATCAGGAAGTTTTCAACTGGAGTTCATCAGACTGACTGACCTCTGGTTTTATTCTGAAATAACTTCACTAATCTAAACTAAACTGAACTGAACTGAGCTGAGCTAAACTAAACTAAACTAAACTAAACTAAACTAAACTAAACTAAACTGAGCTAAACTAAACTAAACTAAACTAAACTGAACTGAACTGAACTGAACTGAACTGAGCTGAGCTAAACTAAACTAAACTAAACTAAACTAAACTGAACTGAACTGAACTGAGCTGAGCTAAACTAAACTAAACTAAACTAAACTAAACTAAACTAAACTAAACTGAACTGAACTGAACTGAGCTAAACTAAACTAAACTAAACTAAACTAAACTGAACTGAACTAAACTAAACTAAACTAAACTAAACTAAACTGAACTGAACTGAGCTAAACTAAACTAAACTAAACTAAACTGAACTGTACTGAACTAAACTAAACTAAACTAAATAAACTAAACTAAACTGAACTGAACTGAACTGAACTGAGCTAAACTAAACTAAACTAAACTAAACTAAACTGAACTGAACTGAGCTAAACTAAACTAAACTAAACTAAATAAACTAAACTAAACTGAACTGAACTGAACTGAACTGAGCTAAACTAAACTAAACTAAACTAAACTAAACTAACAGACTGCTGTTTCTCTGTAGTGTTTATTTGTTGTAACATCATCATTGAATTGAAGCTGTTTCCATCTGAAATAAAAACCTCCTCATCGTGTTTTGAATCTTTTCTTTCTGTCTCTCAGACATTAAACTGAATGTATCTGTCTGAGTCTTTCTGTGTCAGACTTTCTGTCTCTGATCTGTAAATCTCTGCTGACTCAGATAAAAACCTCCAAATCCTCCATAATCACAGTCCTGGTTCAGTCCAACCTCTTGATCTGAGGCCAGAACACCCCCACGCTCTTTCCCACATCTGATCTGAGATCTGCTTTAATCCAGACTCTGATAAACCTCAGTGTTAATCTCTGTTTGAAAAGGTGGCTGCAGCTTTAATCTGATTTAATCCACTTGTCACAGCAGACTCCTGCTTCATGTCTGCCCTGCTTCAACCAACTTTATTAACTCTGTGGTTTAAGAACAGAAGTGAAACAGCTCATCACCAACACCACTCACATCTAAACACAGAGGTCAAAGGTCATAAAGGTCAAATCAACAGGTAAACAAATGAAGGTCAGTGAACTCCTCCTGAGAGTCACTGGAGTCTGAAAGTAGAACAACATGGATGTTTTTACTTTTTAACTGAAGAGTGTGAAGAGGTTTACCTGTACTGATGTGGTCCAGGTGTTTGACTGTGGACATAAAATGGGTCAGTAAATCCCCCACTCCTGATGTTTGAAGCTTTTACGTGTCTTAAAAAAGGCGGTTGCTAACGAGTGTCTAAATGAGACTACAGAGGTTGTCGGGGACGTTAACATGAAAACCCATCTACTCACCAGTCCACCTTTACAGCCTCGTTGTGTTTCTACTCACGCTCTTTCAAACTATCACTAACTTTCTAAGAAGAAAGGCTTTTGTAGAAGAGCTCAGAGCTAAATGAAATGACCAGTTGGAAGCTTAGTGGTGGAGACGTTGACGTCATGTGACCGTGGTGTAGTTGGTTTATAGCCTAACATTAGCTTTTTACTTCTGGAGATTGGATTTAGGCTTCAAACATCAGAACAGTGGTGTTCATCTGTGAAGATTATCTGATCAACTAAACCTGGAAGGATCAGAAACTTTAGTTGGTCTCAGTTTATTTTCTGTGGAGGAACCAGGCTGAAGCTGACTTCAGGTTGGACTACAGAAACACATCATCACCGTGGGACTCTGTATAAAGTCTGTTCACAGCTGATTCATGTCTCATTAGTTTCTAACTGAAGGAGTGAATCAGCAGCAGAAGTTTATCTCAACAAGTTTAATAAAGTTCATGTGTAAATAACAAATATCAGTTCAAATATCTGATAAACTGAACGATGAACGGTCGTTTGTCTGAGGCGCTGAAATGCATCGTGGGAAACAGATGCAGAGGAGAGAGTCGTTCATCAGATAAATCCTCAGATAAAAACCTACAGGTTCAGACATGAAGACAGTTCACACACTATGTTCTCACACACAGCAGGTGTGTGTGTGTGTGTGTGTGAACGTCCTGTCTGTAAAAACCACCACAAACCATCTGGAGACTAACGGAGCATTTCCTCTGAACACAATACAACAGACAGAGAATAAAGAAACAGAGGAGGAAGAAAACGTGAGAAAGGAGGAGGAAAGAAAGAAAAAGAGAAAACTGGAAACAACTGGAAACATTTAGTTTGTTAACATTACCAGTTCACATTTTAACACTTTGAATCAACATGAAACAAAAACCATAAAAACACCAAAACTTCATCTGTAACTTCACTTGAAAACATCAGATTAAAGAGTTTCTATAAAGACCTTTAATCTGAAAAACCAAACCTCTCTAAAACCTTCAAAAAAAAAACTTTCATTAAAAGATTAAGAACAATTTAAAGAGATTCTCCTTAAACCATCCACAGCAGATATTCCATTAAAATACATGAAGTGATCACAGTTCATTGACTGGTCCCTTCAGGTTCATCTGTTTTCATGTTCTGAACAAGGAAACCTGAACGTCTCATTAACAAGAACCTGTTCTGTTAACATTAGCCAACAAGCTAATGTTAACTCCAGTGCGTCTGAGTAAATTATCTTGTCATTTCAAAGAGCTAATTAAGCTGCTACAGCGCTAACCTTAACTAGCGGATACATCAGCTTCTTAAAACCAAACAACCACCCAAAGAGTAAAGGAAGACTTAGCTCAAGTGTTTAGCTTAGCTTAGCACAAAGATTGGAATCAGGAGGAAACTGCTAGCCAGTGTAGCCTGCAAAGGCATTGTAACATATAGTATTTCTAGCTAATCAAAGTTAGCATTCACACACATTTCCATTAACTTGTAGCTAGCCCCTAAATCTGTCTGATTTACACACCATAGCTTGCTAGCTAACAAGCTAGTTAGCAGATCATCCTATTGTTAGCAAGTTTAAGCTGACTATAGCACCTAGAAACTGACTGGAACTGAGGCTAATTTTAAGCTAACTGAAACTGAAGCTGTCCCATAAATAAGTGCTAACAAAGTACTTATCAAAACCAGATATTACTTTACGTTAGCTCTGAGCTACATGAACTCAGAAGTCTAAGCTAACTGTACTTTGTAAGCTAACTGTGGCTGGTGTGTTATTACTGGTTTTATTTTGTTATCTGTTTAGTTTAAATTTTCTGTGTTCAGTGTGGTTTTTAAAGATGCTACAGAAATAAACTTTATTTGGTTACTAGCCTTTCTGGACCTAGAGGCTAGTTCTAAGCTAACTGGACTCAGAAGTTAATTCAGTTTAAGTCTTTACAGACTGTTAGCTTTAGCCACAGTGACTCCTGGTCTGACAGGTGAACTGATTTACCTGTTTCACTGAGCAGGTGCGGACACAGAGGAGCATCAGTTAGCACTGAAGCTAACTGTGCTAGACTCACACTGTGGTTCTCAGGTCTGATCTCTAAATTTAAACAGAGGAGGTCAAACTGTCCTGAAATCCTTCCCATCATGCATCTCCCAGCTGATGGGGCCTGTCCTCGGGGGGTCGCTGCCTTGCTCTAGGGCACGCTGGGAAAGTCGTGGTGTTCTCATGGTTTCTATATTTAACTGTGACAGCGGGGACGTTTAATGTTCCTGAACGCGGCACAGGACAGCGTGAGAGACTGTGTGTGTGTGTGTGTGTGAAGGACACGTGCTGGGTTTATACACTGAGTGTGTGTGTGTGGCTGTTTATGTTGAGAGTGAAACATCTGTTCACATCAGAGCTGAGGTATAAATCAAGTTTTATTTATGTCTGTGACAGTGGATGGAGATAAAGAGCAGCTACAACCAGACACTGAGTCTGACAGGAAAATAACCTCAACCACTAACCTCTGTCTGAGGAAGACCATGGACTCTGACTGAGAGCTGAGCTCAGGAGTCGACCGCTCTCTGAAAACTGTCTCATCTGAAAAACACATAAAACACCTAACTCAAACTAAACCTGTGATAAAATCACACTCTCACTTCTTCAAGTGAATAAAAACTAAACCGAAGAATGAAGAACTGATGAAGGTTCTGATGTGTTTTCTCTTTGTGTCGTCAGAAGAAACAAGTCTGAATCAGATTCTGAACTGAGAACTCACATGGCCTCCTCTCATGTATATTATTGAACAATAAATAAAACAATAAATCGTTACTGTGAGGACTGTTCAGCAGGTTCAGACTGTAAGGTCCTCACAGGTACAGATAACACAGATGTGTGTGTGTGTCCAGATGTTGGAGGATGTTTGTTTATGTCTGAACACTGCAGCCTGTTTGTTTGTTTGTTGAGAGGAGGTGACCAGTTTGTGGTGTTGTTGTTTATCTGACAGGTGTTTCTATTATTTTGTCCAGTTAACTGTGAACAAACAGAATAAAGTTATTGATTAATCTGCTGTTCCTAATAAACTGATCACTCTGTCTCAGTCTGATCATCGTCTCTTTATTTGAAAATCTCAGATGAATTTATGCTGCGATAAAAAACAAACGATTCCTTTACAAACCAAACACCATCCAACAGCTGATTGATCAGTTTATTGATCACTTATGGGAAAGTTCTGATCAGCTCTGACGGCTGATGTTTGATTTTCTCTGAGGTAGTTTCTCAGCTCCATCGATTTGTTCATTTCCACCAATCAGATCGTTTCCCTGCAGCTACTTCCTGCTGCTGCTCTTTCACATTAAAAGCTTTATACAGGTGAATCACAGACTTTTACTGTGAAGGGTCAACAGGAAAAACATCCTGTTTCTGTGACGGAAGGTTAAACACTGCAGAGAGGAACCACACACCTCCTCCTCCATCACTGGATCAGTCGTCCATCTCTGTGTTTATCCTGCGTTTCTCCTCTTCCTCCTCCTCCCTGATCTCTATCTTCTCCTGTTTTTCCTCCTCCATCACCAGCAGCAGCTCCAGCTCCGGTCCTGGTCCTAGTCCTGGTTCCGGTGTGTCCAGGGGCTGGATGAGAACCTCGGTCAGAGCTCGGATCATCGTCGCTGCCTCCCGTCGATCCTCCACCTGCTGCAGGTCGCACACCGAGCCGAACGACCTGCGGGGTTACCACGGCAACACAGAGCATCATTAACACCACTGAAGAAGAAACACTGATACCTGAGGGTAGAGACCAGAAGAGAGAGTGAGGTGAATCCACATGTTCATACCTGCGCAGGAAGGTTGTCTCGGAGTTCAGCGCAAAGGAGACTTCACTGATCCAGCAGGCCAAAGTCAGAGCCAGCTGGTCCAGACCCAGACCGTCCAGACCCCCCTGAGACACCAGCTGAGTCCACCGGGCCTGCAGGAGGACCACAGTCAATACATCAGTCTATTATGATCAATACCTCAGACACACACAGGTGAGTCAGGTGAGACTGGTGAGAGTACCTGCAGGAAGTCTCTGAGCACCGGCGTCACGCAGACGTCGAGCGGCTGCAGGCGACAGCTGCATCCTGACGGGATCAGGATCAGGTCCGTGGAGACCGAGGACAGACTCTCTCTGAACGCGTCTGTCATGTGACCTCGATGGACGTCCGCCATTAGGACAGAATGACTGTCGGCCACGTGGGGGCGCCACACCTGCACAGGTACAGAGAGGGTTAGACCTGACATCTCAGTGAGTCAGTGCAGCAGCAGGTGCAGGAGGGTTAGGGTCCTGGTCCTGGTCCTGACCTTGTCGATCCAGATGTGCAGACGGTGGTCGTCGGTGAATCCTTCCTGTCGAGCCTCCAGCAGGACGTTGTCGGGGAACCCTTCAGGAACCCGTGAGGGAGCTCCTCTGAAGAGCAGTAGGGGGGGGAGGAGGGTCCCGTCAGACAGAGCACAGAGTACCACATCCAGCACAGGTCTGTCCTCAGAGGACCCCGACAGCTGGAAGGCTGCCGGGCTCTGATTCCTGAACTGGTCCGAGTCCACGAAGACGGAGAACTCGTCCATGGAGGCGATGCAGTGAGGGGGGAGAGCTGTCGTCTGGATCTGAACAAAAACACAACGTTCACCTTCATACAACAACCGTGGTTACTGTCAGAGACTCCCATAGATGATGTCACGCAATCCCAGCATGCAACAGTCGAATCATAACATTACCATAACGGCAGGAAAGCTGTTGCTAGCAGCTAACTCGTCTGTCTGATTCATGTTTATAGTGAACATGATTCCTAAAGATCCTGAAGACGACACAGACGGACCGCTCCCAGAAAACGAACAGATTCTGCTTCTGTAGAGATCACTTCATGTCAGGAACTGAATTCTATTTTCACGTTTCAGTGGAGTAGTGTGGTGTGGATTTTGTGGAGCTAACTTTTGCTCAGGCTTTTCCTGCCAACATGGTGGAATCATGTGACAGCTGGAGCTGCTATGGAGCCTGTGTTAATACACACCTGGACTGTAGATGGTGCACAGTTGATTTTATTCTTTAGATATTGTTATTAGACATGTTCAGCTGCAGTAATACTCAGTAATGGAGTAGCCTGGTTTTGACTATTACATGTTGTTAAATATTTAAAGAACTGAAACCAAAAGTTTTCTGGAGCTGTTTCTAAACTCTCACTGCACTGAAGAAAAGCTTATTTCTCTTTTATTTACTGTATAAAACTTCACAGGGACATTTTGTGATTTCTTTAAATGTTCAGGTAACTTTGTCAGACGTGCTGCTGCACGATTTCTTTTACGATAACGTTGAAAAGTTTCATCAGGGTTTTATTCTAAATCTAAACCTCAGTTCTGGGTCTCAGTGAACTGACCTGGGAGCAGGTGGACTGTATGAATGAGTGGATGTTGTCTCTAATCTTGGCGGGCAGTGCGACTCTGTTGGTGGTGGCGGTGGTGGTGGCGGTCTGCAGACTGGCGTCGTGTCTCAGCAGGAAGTCCACGGTCCAGCGGTAGCAGTCCAGCAGCTGACTGTGCTCTCCCAGAGCTCCTCTGGCCGCCTGCAGCAGCAGGGCTTCGTTCACCGTCAGCTGCTGCTCCCTCTGGTTCACCAGCCACTCTGACAGCTTCTCCGAGCCCCAGCTCCACCTCCTGCCCCACAGCCCGCGCTCCTGCTGCCGCGTCCACGACGAGATCTTGGCAGTGGGCGTGAGGTAGCGGCGGGAGGCCTGAGAGAGGCCGTGACACAGAGAGGAGAGGACGATGGAGAGCTGGGACGCCGACAGAGGAGGACCTGGAGGCTGGGGAGGGAGGGAACAGGTGAACAAATGAAACTGACGTGACACACTGAGGTCATCTGTGACAGAAACACGCCAGCTGCCTCCTCACCTGCTCAGGTTGTGGGCGGGGCCCCAGGAACTTGATGGTCATGGCCGGCGGAGAGGAGAGGGGAGAGGGGGAGGTGAGGGGTTTGACTGACAGCTGGGTGGAGGTCTGACCGGAGGGGAGGAGGTGGATGGGGATGAAGGATCCACGACCCCGACCACCTGGTGAGGTAACGCTGGGAGGGAGGGGTGAGGAGGGGGACACAAAGGAAACAGTTTCTGTCTGAACTGATTTCTGATCAGGTTTTATTAAAAGGATCAATAACTGCACAGGAAGTGATGTCAGGAGCAGAAGGAGAGAGGGATGAGAAGGAGGAGGAGAAAAGAGGGTTTCATGAGAAGTGGTTGAAAGCTCAGGAAGATGCCAGAGAGCTGCTCAGGTGTTTGTAGTCGTGTGATCATCGTCACATCGAGACAGAATAAGTTTAATTTCCTGTTTGACAGGTCAAAGGTTAACGTTCTTATTCCTGCAGCAAAACACATGGTTCCATCGGGAACAGCAGTAACCATGACGACGAAAACATGACAAATTCCCACTGAAAATGAAGTGAAAACAATCAGACCCACCACTCTCTGAGGCCACATCACCTCATCATACTTTCACATCAGAGTGTGTGTGTGTGCGTGTACCTGTGAGAGTTGTGTGTCGGCTGAGCTCCGCTGACGCTCGTCTCTGAAACAACACACAGTTTGACCCACTCAGAGGAAAATCATCAGTTATTATGATCAATAACAAATCAATAATCAAACTGATGTTTACATGACTCCAGGTGATTAGATGATCTGTTGGTGTGAACAGTCAGACTGTTGCACCTGAACAAGATAAAGGATCTGATGACTTTACTTTGCTGCCACCTGGTGGTCGTACGATGAACAACACTGAGGACACTGTGTGGTTCAACAGTGAATCAGGTGACGCAGACAGGTGTGTGTTACCTGAGAGTGTTCTGCAGCAGTGATCAGGTCTCTCTGTCAGGTGATTGGCCATCAGGTCTCCCCTGTAGGTGGACAGTGAACAGGACTCACAGTCCAGCCTCTGAGACGACCTGAAACAGGTTTCATCAAGATTCAGAGTCGAGTTAAACAGATTCAGTTTATTCTCTGTCTCAACACAAACGTGTGGTGGGATGTGTTCAGTAAGCTAACGTCACTGTTTGTCAGTGATGAGAGTCTGGTACTGGTTAAACTGGTTAAACTGGTCTAACGGGTCTTCATAATAAATATGAAGTGACTACAGTCACTGGGGGCAGTGGAAGTTTACCGAGGGTCCGACAGGAAGATGCTCTGGTACGGAGGAGTCTTCCTGCAGGTCGCATGGTTACTGTGAGAAAACACACAGGTTGGTTTAAAATCCTCATTGAACCACATGTGAACTGGTTCAGTTTGTTCATGATGCAGACGCACTTGATCATGTGGTTGGCGTAGGAGGTGGAGCAGCAGGTGATGAACCTGCAGAGGGAGCAGTGGACCAGAGACGGGAAGTGGGTCCTGAAGTCCTGGACCACAGACAGACACTCCACACAGCGAGGGGGGGGGGCAGGAGACACCGGAGGTCTGACTGAGACAGGGGGGGAGGGGGGGACTGATTTCAGGACAACGAACTGTGAGGACTGAAACTGTCAAACGTGGTCTCAGACGTCAGATACCTGAGGCTGCTCAGCAGGGGGCCCAGACTCTCCACTGGTTTCCTCTTAGGAGGCTCCTGTGGGGGAGGAGGGGGGTCAACATCCACCACCTGAAACACACAACAGGACCAGGATTACCTGCTTCTGTCTCCATCACTCTCCACATACTGTAACGTGGATTCTTGATGATGGTCACATGACGCCTCGGCTCAGGTCACATGTTCCTGTCCTGCTGAGTCCCATGACCTCTGACCTCAGGTAGCTTTCACACTCGGAGCCTCGGTCCCCGACAGACTCACCTTACAGGGAACGACTGATTTCTTCTCAGCTTCTTCAGTCTCAGATCCTCCGACCACAGAGTACGTCCTCACTGTCACCTGAACACACACACACGTTATCACCAACAGACACACAAACATCACTGTCTAAGGACCGGGTCGAGGCGGACCAGGTCGAAGCGTACCTTGGTCCCAGGTCTGAGTCCGGTGAGCTGAGGCGGTCTGACGTGGGTTTTGTGATGCAGCAGTTTGTGTTCGATGCGTTCTTTAACGTACAGGAAGTGAAGGCGACACTTCTCACAGCCGAACACGTGTTTCTTCTGAAAACACATCGACACACAGACGACAGAAACCAGCTTCACTCAGACTCTGACAGCAGATCAATCACCAGTCGATCAGTTTGGATCATCAAATCAAACCATCTTCAGGTTTTCAAGTGTTTAAGAGTCCGAACACTCATCACTGTTTGACTGTAACTGAGCAGATACTGGATCTACACAGTGTACTACTCTGTGTACTTTTCACTACTCACAATGTACTACTCTATGCTTTTCTCTTTTTTCTCTGTGTACTACTACTCTGTATTTTCTCTGTGCTACTACTCTGTGTACCTCTAGCATACTACTACTCTAGTGTACTACCTGTGCTTTTTCTCTATGCTACTCTCTGTGCTACACTGTGTACTACTCTGTGTACTACACTGTGTACTACTACTCTGTGTACTACACTGTGTACTACTCTGTGTAGCTACTCTGTGTAGTACTCTGTGTACTACTACTCTGTGTACTCTACTGTGCTACACTGTGTACTACTCTGTGTACTACTACTCTGTGTACTACTCTGTGTACTACTTCTCTGTGTACTACACTGTGTACTACTCTGTGTACTACTCTGTGTACTGTATACACTGTGTACCACTCTGTGTACTACTACTCTGTGCTACTCTGTGTACTACTACTCAGTGTACTACACTGTGTACTACTCTGTGTACTACTCTGTGTACTACTACACTGTGTACTACACTGTGTACTATACAGTAGTAGTGGCGTAGCACTGGTGTATAGCAGTGTGGTGTAGTAGTGTGTAGTAGTGGTGTGTAGGTGTAGTAGTGTAGTAGTGTAGTAGTGGTGTAGTAGTGTAGTAGTGGTGTGTAGTAGTGGTGTGTAGTAGTAGTAGTGTGTAGTAGTGGAGTGTGGTAGTAGTGTGTGTAGTAGTAGGTGGTAGTGTAGTAGTGTGGTAGTAGTAGTGTGTAGTAGTAGTGTGTAGTGGTGTGTAGTAGTGGTGTGTGTAGTGGTGTGTAGTAGTAGTGTGTAGTACTGGTGTGTAGTAGTAGTGTGTAGTAGTGGTGTAGTAGTAGTGTGTAGTAGTGGTGTAGTAGTGGTGTGTGTGGTGGTAGTAGTGGTGTGTAGTAGTAGTGTGTAGTAGTGGTGTAGTAGTGTGTAGTAGTAGTGGTGTGTGTGTAGTGTGGTAGTGGTGTAGTAGTGGTGTGCAGTGGTGTGTAGTACTGGTGGCACTGGTGCAGGCAGTGTGCAGCAGTAGTGTAGCAGCAGTGTAGTGGTGTGTGTAGTGGTGTGTAGTAGTGGTGTAGTGTAGTGATGTGTAGTGGTGTAGTAGTGTGTGTAGTAGTGTGTGTAGTGGTGGTAGTAGTGTGTAGTGGTGTGTAGTAGTGGTGTGTAGTAGGTGTGTAGTAGTGGTGTAGTAGTGTGTATAGTATGTGTAGTGGTGTGTAGTGATGTGTAGTGGTGTAGTAGTAGTAGTGTAGTAGTAGTGTGTGTAGTGTGTAGTGGTGTGTAGTGGTGTGTAGTAGTAGTGTGTGTTAGTAGTGTGTAGTAGTGGTGTGTAGTAGTGGTGTGGTGTAGTAGTAGTGTGTAGTAGTGTGTAGTGGTTGTGTGTAGTAGTGGTGTGTAGTAGTGGGTGTGGTAGTAAGTGTGTAGTGGTGTAGTAGTGGTGTAGTAGTGTAGTGGTGTAGTGGGTGTAGTGTGGTGGGGTGTAGTAGTGGTGTAGTAGTGTGTAGTAGGTACAGTAGTGCAGTAGTGGTGTGTAGTAGTGTACGTGGCGTGTAGTGGTGCGGTAGTAGTGCAGCAGTGCAGCAGTGTAGTAGTGTGGCCAGCAGTGCAGGGTGTGTAGCAGTGGTGGTGCAGTGCAGTAGCAGTAGTAGTGGCAGTGTGCAGGTGCAGTGTGGTGCAGGCGAGCAGGTGTGTGTGGTAGAAAAGAGCAGTGCAGTGTAGCAGTGGTGTGTGCAGCAGTGTAGTAGCAGTGCAGTGGTGTGCAGTAGTGGTGCAGTACTCGGTGTGGTGGCGGTGCAGTAGCAGTGTGTGTAGTGGTGCGTAGTGGTGCACTGGTGCAGCACTGGTGCAGGTGGTGCAGCAGTAACAGGCAGTGCAGTGTGGTAGTGTAGTGGTGTAGTGGTGTAGTAGTGGTGAGTGGTGTAGTAGTGGAGTGTAGTGTAGAGTGTAGTGGTGTAGTGGTGGTAGTGGTGTGTGCAGTAGTGGTGTGTAGTGGTGGTGTAGTGGGTGTAGTAGTAGAGTGAGTGTGTAGAGTGGTGTAGTAGTGTGTAGTAGTGTGTAGTGGTGTGTAGTAGTGGTGTAGTGGAGGTGTGTAGTAGTGTGTGTGGTGTAGTAGTAGTGTGTAGTGGTGTGTGGTAGGTAGTGCAGTAAGGTAGTAGTAGTGTAGGTGGTAGTAGTAGTGTACCTGGTGTCTGGCGAAGTGCTGCTGGTAGTAGGTGATGCTGTGCAGGACTCTCAGACAGTACTGACACAGCAGGTGTTTGGTGTCAGAGTGAACCTCCTCAAAGTGAGACCAGACGTCTGAGTAGAAGGACGACCTGAAGTCACACACCTGCAGCAGGTATACAGGTAGATGTTAGATATTCACACAGGTATGAGCAGAGAGGTGGTGAAGGTGGTGAAGAGTCTCACCTGGCAGACGTACGGCATCTCTCCTGGTTTGTGAGTGTTCTTCATGTGCCACAGGAAATCTGGTTCACTGCTGAAGTCCAGTTCACAGATCCTGCAGGTCGCTGCAACACAGACACACAACACCTGATATAACACCTGGTACAACAACAGTCTGTGTGTGTGTGTGTGTGTGTGTTACCTGTGGACTCGTACTGGCTGTGAACAGCCTCCAGGTGGCACTGCAGTTTGAACGGGGACAGGAAGTGACGGAAGCAGTGAGGACATGAAGAGGCTGAGTCCACATCTCCGTCCTCCTGAGACATCATGGCCACATGCTGCCGCATGTGACTCATCAACCTGAGACACAAACAGCACTAACGTCACTTCTTCTTCTGTGGTTTGAAAACCCATCTACTCACCAGTCCACCTTTACAGCCTCGTTGTGTTTCTACTCACGTTCTTTCAAACTATCACTAACTTTCTAAGAAGAAAGGCTTTTGTAGAAGAGCTCAGAGCTAAATGAAATGACCAGTTGGAAGCTTAGTGGTGGAGACGTTGACGTCATGTGACCGTGGTGTAGTTGGTTTATACAACAAATATTTTTACAGTTTTGCTTAAAAAATGATTCAAACGATTATTTAAGAGAAGTTTTCTTTTTCTTTCTCATTTTCTCAGTTTACTGACTCGTTGTTGCAGCTTGTTCCAGCACCAAAACACACTGAGCTGACAGTTTATTAATCACAGTCTGTTATTCAGCAGAGCCTCGTTGATATAAATGGGGTGGACAAAATAACAGAAACAGCTGTCTGTAACAGGTGAATCAACACGTCTGAAAAATCAAAAGGACTCATTACAGGACTCTGCTGTTCCTAATAAACTGGAGTGTTTGTGTGTGTGTGGTCTCACTGGATGTTGTTGCGCAGCGTCTTGGAACAGTGGATGCAGCGGTACGGCCCCGTGAACTTCCTGCCCTGCAGGCTGGGTCTGAGCCCGCCCCGTCCAGGGGCGGAGCCGTAGTAAAAGTCCTCCACCAGTATGACCAGTTTACCGTGGGGGGGGTCAGAGGGGGGCTCGGACGGGTCCTGATGGAGGATGTTGTAGGGGGGGGCGGTGAACTGGCCCGACAGGAGGTCATCAGACAACCTGCGAGTCCTCTGAAGAGGAGAGACCAGGTCAGACTGAGGGAGACACAGGAAGTAAAGGTTTAACAGACAGCAGAGTAAACTCACAGCAGGGAGTCCAGGTCCAGGTCGAGTCCTGGACACTTTACTGCTGCTCCCCGAGTCTCTGGACATCTTCCTGTCTCTGCGCTTCCTGTAGGATCTGTTCTTCTTCTTCAGGTTCTTCAGACTCTGAGCAATCTCAGGACTGCACATCTGGAGGAGGAGGAGGAGGAGGAAGAGGAAGAGGAGGAGGGAGGAGGGAGGAGGGAGAAGGAGGGAGGAAGAGGAAGAGGAAGAGGAAGAGGAGGAGGAGGAAGAGAAAGAGGAAGAGGAAGAAGAGGAGGAGGAGGAGGAGGAAGAGGAAGAGGAGGAGGGAGAAGGAGGGAGGAAGAGGAGGAGGAGGAGGAGGGAGGAGGGAGGAGGGAGGAGGGAGGAGGGAGGAAGAGGAGGAGGAGGAGGAAGAGGAAGAGGAAGAGGAGGAAGAGAAAGAGGAAGAGGAAGAAGAGGAGGAGGAGGAGGGAGGAGGAGGTCAGAACATGTTCTTCTCCTGTCACACTGACATCAGATCAGGTGAACTCTCTCCTCTCATCATGTCTCTGTTGTGTATTAAAACGTGTTGTTGTGACCACAGCCACCGTTCAGTCAGGAACTCTGCTTACGGCTGATGAACACATGAACGCCTCACGCTCTGTTTAGTCTCCTGAACGTTTCGCTGAACGCTGAATTTGTTTCAGTCATCTGACATCATGTGGTCTGAGTCTGAGTCTGAGTCTGGGTCTGCTTCCGGGACTGCAGGACTTACACACATGAATCCTCTGAGCTCTGTGATGAGTTTGTACTGAGACACACAGACCAGACAGTCTGGAGGAGGGACCGGTCCCTGACCTGAGGAGACACAGACACAGACAGACAGAGACACAGACACAGACAGACAGCTGGTGAGGAGGAGGAGAAGCTTCAGTCTGCTGAAATAAAAACTTCCTCCAGACTCTCAGAGACTGAAACAGAAACCTGCAGCTTCAGTCGAACCTTTGCGTCGCGGCTTGTGAGCAGCTGCCAGTCTGCTGGGGGTGGGCCGAGGGGAGGGGAGGGGCAGGGTGGGTGGGGCAGGTGCAAGAGCAGAGGGCGGAGTCTTCAGGTCGACCTGAGGCAGGCCGGGTTTGAAGTTCACTCTGTGGTCACTCAAAACCTTCTGAGCTGCTTCACCTGAGACGACACCTGCAGACAGACAGACAGACAGACAGACAGACAGACAGACAGACAGGTCAGGAAACCACCAGGACTTTAACCTGCATCACACTGGGTGGGGGGTGGGTACCTGTGATGATGGGGGTGGGCTCGGCCTCAGGTGCAGGTTCAGGCAGAGCAGCAGGAGGAGCAGGGGGTGTGCGTGAGCTGACAGAGGCGGTCAGGGAGGCCGTGGTGCTGATGAGCTGGGTCCCTGCAGGACTGTGGACTGTCAGAGTGACGGGGATCTGGACTGTAGTGAACCCACTGGCTGAACCTCCAGGATGAGAGCACAGCTTCAGCTCCACACCTCCACCTGCAGCATCAACACACAGGTGATTATTACCTGTTGAGTTTAACTGTTTGATGATCAGGTCTGATCTGAGAAACACCTACAACACAAAGACACAGTCTGTCTTCATTTGGATCTCACTTTAGTTTTTCTCGCTGTTGTTTTTCTTACGAGGACTTTCACACAGAGCGTGAAAACTACACCATGAAAAAGTGAGGACTTTTTTCTGGAAGGAGGTTGATTTTGTGAATGAACTCATCACAGCCTCAGCCTGTCGGAGGCTCTGGTCTGAGGATCCTGGTAGCTGCTCTCTGCCTCCCCAACAGGACTGGAGGAGCTTCATCTTCTGTTTATTCACATGTGAGTCTCTCACATTTTCATATTGTATATTCACGTCATGAGCTGAGTGAAAACACCTCAAGTGAGGACCTTACAGTTACACTGACTGATCATCTGATCGACTGATCGCTGACTCTCAGTGATGTGAGTTTTATGAGGACCTGAGCTCAGAGAGCAGAGTGAACTGTACTGACCTCCAGGCAGCAGAGGAACCGGCCGACCGTTCACCAGGAAGCCCAGACCACCTGACGACTGAACACACACACAAACAAGTAAGTTTAATCCAATCACAACACACCTGGAGTGTACACACCTGCAGTGAACACTGACAGGTTGTAGTTTAAACACAGAGGTGTGTCAGTGTGGACAGAGCTTCACATCAGTGCTGTCAGCATCCTGTTACCTTCACTGTGTGGACTGGGGGGGGGCTGCAGCTGTTCACTGGTTGGACTGGGATGGGAATGATCCTGACCGCTGGGGGGTCAGTGTCCTCCCCCTGCTCCATGGGACTGACATCAGCCTCCAGACCTGCAGACACAGAGTCAGGAAACTCAGACACTGGTTTTTCGGCTTTTAAAAGAACAAAGAGCAGAGTTTAGTTCAGGAGTAAAATCTCAGGTATGAAGATTTAATGAGATGATATCAGACACATGACAGTGACTGACCTGAGACCTGAAACACCTGAAACACCTGATCCTGCATGTTTATGTTTCACCAAGTTACATTAAGACATTTAAAAGACCTTTTCAAAACCACACAGAATGTCATATAATGTGTGTTTCACCAGGTAAAGTCTGAGAGAGATCAGTGAAAACCAGAGATGTTCAGGACTGAATTTACTGACACACTCACATCTTTATACCTTTTTTCCAGCTGTAGATATCAATGCTCCCTCATATTAACTAATTAATTAATCATTAAGCTCGACCTGGATAAACAGCAGACACTAAACTGTTTAACTGGTCTGGATCAGCTGTGCTGGAGCTGTTTCAGAAAAACATTTTCTACATTTCAACATTACAGCAGGTCACAGAAAATATTTCAAACCTTCCAGAGTCTTGTTACTGATACTGTGTTTAGTTAACTCAATGCAGACACCTTGTTTTAACTCTTCACCTTCATCCTCCTCCTCTTCATCCGTCTCTGGTGACAAAGGCCAAACCTCCTGCTCCTCTTCATCACACTCCATCAGCAGGTCAGAGCCTCCGCCTGCTGCACACTCCACCTCCATCGTCCCCCTCTCACCTGCAGAGGGGAGACACCAGGCGAGAACACACTGACACCATCAGACTCACAGGTGACACATCAGAGTTTCTGTGGCGTTCACTGACTTTAAAACTATTCAAACACAGGATGTGACTGTGATCCTGGTTTCACCATCACATCGACCAGTTAATGATTAATACAGAGTAAAAACCAGTCAGAAGACAGAGCCTTTATACATTGATCAAGTTCATGAATTTACTAACAGTTATATCAAATGTCTGTCACAGCTTCCTGTCTGTGTGAAACTATTACAGCTATTATTATATTTGTCAATGACACATATGACCATTTATTATCATTAACAGACATATGATCACCATTATTACAAATAACCAATAATAACATATGCACACATTTTACTTTTTATTATTTCAAGGATAAGCTTCACTTTTATCTTCATATAAACGTCCATGTGACTGTTAGCTCACAGTTAGCCATGCTATCTGGAACACTGTGAAACTGTTAACTTTCTGTCTCTAGTTTTACTGAAATACGATGAAAATGAAAGGACAACTGTTAAGTTTTATGTGTAAAAGTTCTCCTCACTGGACTATTTATCTGTGAACTGACTGAGGACTGATACAATAAAAAGGCTATAAAAGATGTACAGATCAGCCGGTTAGCAAGCTAGTTAATGAATGCACGAACAGGCTAACAGTGTTAGCACAAACTAAATCACTTTACTGACTTTACAGTTTGCCTACTGATTTAAAACAAGATATTAATAAACTGTGAGTGTTTTACTTCACAGCAGTGATGCTGAGCTCTTCACCAGCCCCCCCCCCCCAGTCAATCTAGCATTCAGCTACCAATGCTAACAGGCTAACCTACCAGCTAACTCAGTGACTTCAATAACTCTGCATGATAACCGCACAAAAAGTGGAGCCGGCGCTCGCTTACCTTGTCCGGAGCCTTTATATGTTAAATAAAAACTTATTCCGTAAAAATTCCGCTTTTAAATTTAGTCTTTCTGTAAAATACTCATTGAATGAGTGATGTCCACAGACTGGAGTTGTTAGCTGTTAGCACCGTTTGAGGCTGCACAGCCTGGACTGACGACGGCGCTACAACTGTGTCCCTCCGCCACGTCCCCTCGTCCTGCTGCTGGTAGAGTGCACGGAGGCGGAGGGATATCTACCTCAGCAGCCATTTTCATGAAGTTTAAATTAAAACTAAAAAAATAAATAACACGTATACCCGTTTTCATCCGTTATTCATCTGCTACAGTTATAAATATGTATTCACATTAATACAACCACCATCAGCAGTGTCCATCCTCGAGTTGAACCGACCCTAATGTCTGCTTGCTAACAGAGATTAGCATGCTAACGTGACATTTTAAACTCTTCCGGTCCGGTCATTCACTGATTTGGCTCAAATAATATGTAATTCAGACTTAAACGAGAACTTAAATAGCTAAAGTAAAAGTAAACGCTAACACCGTCCGGTACCGGTACCGTGCTCAGTGTTCTGGGTGCGGACTATGAACGGTCAAGGCTAATGTTGGCTAACTGGCTAATGTTAGCTGCGATCACCTCATCAAAGTTGCTGCAAATTAATGAACGTCGTTTCACTCCCAACGAAACAGTTTCAATAAATCATCCAACTACAGTAAGGCTAAATTAGCCTCTGGATACATGTTAGCTGTCGCTCCTACAGTTTATAAATATGAAACAATTCACACTGATGCTAGTTAGCTGCCTCTGGCTAGCTTAGTGTTGACCTGATCGTCGAAGACATTAAATCAACAGCATAAGGTCAATAAATATCAGCACAGCGCTAATTACAGATCTGTATGTCAACTATAGATACGTTGCATTAAATCTAGAAGGCTCGTTAACTTCCAGCTAAGCTTCCCTGCTAGCTAAGCTCCTAAACATCAATTTATTATTTGAATGATTAAAATATTCAACAGCAGACGTTTGTGAAACCACATGCGGTTTTAAACAGTTGGTTGAAAATATCTTCCACTGTTTTTAGTCGTGGTTTTCACCACTAAACTATTTTAAACTTTGTCTCATAAGTGTTAGCTTTGCTAATGTTGCTCAGCTAACAGTTATTTCTCGTCAGATCTAAATATTAAGTTTATAAAGTTCTGAGATACACCAGGAACAGCCCTGACATGGATTTAAATAAGATCTTAAAATCCACGCAGAGAAGATTCATAATCTGCTCTGTGGATTAAACCACAGATTTATAAATGTTTAAATGAAATATTTTCATATGCTTTGTTTTAAAGATCCATTTATCCTTCACATAGACTGATTATAACGATGAAAAATATTTACCATCGATACTGTTGACTGATAGTGAAGAATGAGCTTTGTTCAGTGGGTTCAGTGTTTTCCACAGTAACATAGAACATATGTTATCTAATGGTCTCATTTCCATTTAGTCTCTATTTCTATGCAGTACATTTATTAACATGGCGGTGGTTTGTCTGTACTAAATGAACAGACTGTATATTGTCAGATACACTAAATTCAGCTTCTTAAATTCTGTTTTAAGAAACATTCTGAGATATGTGAACTTCCATTTTAAAAAACGTTAACTACGTCCTAACGCAGCGCCCGTGCGTGCGGCGTAATGACGTGAGAACCCGGAAGCTGCCGCTTGTTGTCGCAGCTCAGCTGGTTTTGTTCTGAACGGTTAGAGACCGGATCTGTGAGTCGGTACCGGAGGAAACACAGCTGCTGCGGTTTGTTTGTTGTTTGTTGTTGTGTCGTCGCCGCCATGAACGTGACGCTCGCCGTGAAGCAGTACATCTCCAAGATGGTGGAGAGCAGCGGGCCCGGGATGAAGGTGCTGCTGATGGACAGAGAGACGGTGAGACACCGGGACCGGGTCTGTGAGTCCTGGTGGTTTCTGTAAACACAGCTGAATGTTAGTCACAGTCCTGGTTCTGGTCCCAGTCACTGAGTCAGAGAGAAAGTGTTGATGTGTCGTTTACAATGTAGTTACACTCATTGATCACTTTATTAGGAACACCTCTCTGACTGATCACTTTATTAGGATCACCTCTCTGACTGATCACTTTATTAGGAACACCTCTCTGACTGATCACTTTATTAGGAACACCTCTCTGACTGATCACTTTATTAGGAACACCTCTCTGACTGATCACTTTATTAGGAACACCTCTCTGACTCAGAGGCTGTGACATTCAGACCAAGACTGACTGGTATTTAAACATTTCCACACCATTTCAGCACCAGCAGCAGCCTGGACTGTTGACATGAGGCAGGATGGCTCCATGGACTCAGATCCTGACCATCTGCTGCCTCAGCAGAAATCCAGATCCATCAGACCAGGCTCCGTGTTTCTGGTCTTCATCAGTCCAGTTCTGTTGCTGCCACTGCAGCCTCAGGTTTCTGTTCCTGTCTGTTGTAGTTCATCCAGCTGAAGGTTGGAGCTGTTGTTCAGTCTGACACGGTGGTAAAGAGTTACTGTAGCTCCAGCCAGTCTGACCTCTGACCTCTGACCTCTCTCATCTTCACTGGATGGTTTTGTTTTTGTCTCCTGAGTTAAAACTCTGGAGTCTGATGTGAGTGTAGACACACACCCAGAAACACTCAGAGGTCAAAGTCACTGAGGTCTGATGTTTGATGTGAACATTAGTGTGTGTGTGTGTGTGTTACAGACCAGCATAGTGAGTGTGGTCTACACTCAGTCTGAGATCCTGCAGAAGGAGGTTTACCTGTTTGAACGCATTGACTCTCAGAACAGAGACAGCATGAAACACCTCAAGGCCATCTGCTTCCTGAGACCCACCAAGGTACAGACCAGACCAGACCAGACCAGCTGCTGCTTCTCTGTCTGATGATGATGATGAAGATAACATCCACTGTGGCTTTAAACAGTTACACTTTGTGATTTCTGCAGGAGAATGTAGAACATCTGATCCAGGAGCTGAGGAGACCAAAGTACAGCGTCTACTTCATCTGTGAGTTCTCTGCAGAGCTTCATTCAGAATCCTCCTGATTTGAACTTTGCTTCAGTGTCACAGTAAAACAGAAAGAGCTCCACTGACACCAGGAGCTGATCACTGAGTTCAGAGCAAATCACACAGGATAACAGGACGCAGACACATTTATAAACCAACAGAGACTCACTGTCTCAGGATGATCCTCACAGTGACTGACTGCTGTCTGTCTCTCTCTCTGTGTGTGTTTCAGACTTCAGTAATGTGATCAGTAAGAGTGAGATCAAAGCTCTGGCTGAAGCTGACGAACAGGAAGTGGTAGCTGAAGTCCAGGTGAGTCTCAGGTCGGACCTGAGTCAGACACAGTCCAGATCTCAGAGGTCGTGTTCTGTGGCGATGAAGATGGAGGTTTAAAAGAGTGTGTGTGCGTGTGTGTGTGCAGGAGTTTTATGGAGACTTCATCGCAGTGAATCCTCACCTGTTCTCCCTCAACCTGCAGGGAGTGGCCAGGGTAAGACCTCAGACCCATCTCTGTTCGTTCAGATGCTTCCCCAGCGTCTATAGATTAAACCAACATGGCCGCCGTCTGTCTGTGTGTGTGTGTGTCAGGGGCGGAGCTGGGAGCCCTCCATGTTGTCTCGCTGTACTCAGGGTCTGACCTCTGTCCTCCTCGCTCTGAAGAAGTGTCCGATGATCCGTTACCAGCTGTCCTCGGACATGTCCAAACGCCTGGCCGAGAGCGTCAAGGTTTCCACGGCAACAACTCTCCCATCACACACGGTCTCAGTGTTTAACAGGGGCAGAAAGTAACTGAGTACATTTACTCAAGTACTGTAGTTCAGTACGGTTTGGAGCTACTTGTACTTCAGCTGACTTTAATTTCACTACATTTGCAGTACACAGGCTCCTTCCACATTAGTACCTCAGTACTTTTACTTCAGGACGTGTACTGTCACAGTGTAGTGTTGGTACTTTTACTGCAGTACTCACCTCCATCACTCTGTCACCAGCAAATCATCACCAAGGAGTACGAGCTGTTTGACTTCAGGAAGACAGAGGTTCCTCCTCTGCTGCTGATCCTCGACCGGAGCGATGACACCATCACACCTCTGCTCAACCAGGTGACCAATCACAGCGCGCCGCACTGTGACATCATCAGAGTTTAAAGTCGCAGGTTTATTTCCTCTGGTTATTGACTCATCAGACGTTTAGTCTCAGAGACGTTCGCAGAATCTCCCAGATCTGTTCTCATGAGTTCCTAAGTGTTTCTGTGTTTTCTGTGTTAACTCGTCTCCGTGACGGCGTGTTGACGTGTGTCAACGTGTGTTGACGTGTGGTCCTGTAGTGGACTTACCAGGCCATGGTCCACGAGCTGCTGGGTCTGAACAACAACAGGATCGACCTGTCCCGAGTCCCTGGGATCAGCAAAGACCTGAGGGAGGTGGTTCTGTCGGCAGAGAACGACGAGTTCTACGCCAACGTGAGTCTGAAAACACAAATACGACTAGTTTCACCTCTGAGACGCCAGAGACTGTTAACTAAAGTTCAGTGAATGAAATGATTCTGTTCTGACTGATGAAGGTTTTTCTGTGTCGCAGAACCTGTACCTGAACTTTGGAGAGATCGGCACCAACATCAAGAACCTGATGGAGGATTTCCAGAGGAAGAGACCTAAAGGACAACAGAAGCTGGAGTCCATCTCTGACATGAAGGTCTCACATTAAGACGTTAAAATAAAAAGCCTCAGTTACTGTTTGTTCTCAGCGTCTTAAAGGGACAGTCCTCGTGTTTCCGTCTCCTCTCCGCAGGCGTTTGTAGATAACTACCCTCAGTTTAAGAAGATGTCCGGCACCGTGTCCAAACACGTGACGGTGGTGGGCGAGTTGTCTCGGCTGGTGTCGGAGCGTCAGCTGATGGAGGTGTCAGAGGTTGAGCAGGAGCTGGCCTGTCAGAACGACCACTCCAGCGCTCAGCAGGTAACAGCAGGTGAACTCATCCCTCCTGTGGGACTGTCTGTGTTTGGATCGTTTGGATCGTCAGGGCGTCGGTGAGCTCATCTCTGTGTTTCCTGTCGTTTCAGAGCGTCCGTCGCCTGCTGCAGAACCCTCGTCTGTCGGAGCTGGACGCCGTCCGCCTCGTCATGCTCTACGCTCTGAGGTACGAACGCCACAGCAGCAGCATCCTCCCGTCGCTGATGGACGAGCTGAGCAGGAGGGGAGTGTCCGAACGCCACCGCAGGGTAACGATGTCATCGACAGTACTCAGCTCTGATTGGACGGTTAGAGCTATGGTGTTCAAATGTGTCCCGCCCCCCTCTCTCTCAGATGGTTCAGTCTGTGGTCGAGTACGGAGGGAAGAGAGTCAGAGGAAGTGACCTCATTGCGCCGACAGATGCCGTCGCCATCACCAAACAGTTCTTCAAAGGACTCAAGGTGCCGCACCTGATGCATCATGGTCCAAAAAGATTCACAAGATATTTTCAGTTTCTGACTCTGTGTGTGTGTGTGTGTGTGTGTGTGTGTGTTCAGGGTGTGGAGAACGTGTACACTCAGCATCAGCCTCTGCTTCATGACACTCTGGATCAGCTGATCAAAGGTCGACTCAAAGACAGTCAGTTCCCATACCTGGGAGCCAGCAGCCTCAGAGACAGGTAACACACCTGAGAGACAGGGAACACACCTGAGAGACAGGGAACACACCTGAGAGACAGGGAACACACACACCTGAGAGACAGGGAACACCTGAGAGACAGGGAACACACCTGAGAGACAGGTAACACACCTGAGAGACAGGTAACACACACACCTGAGAAACAGGGAACACACACACCTGAGAGACAGGGAACACACCTGAGAGACAGGGAACACACACACCTGAGAGACAGGGAACACACACACCTGAGAGACAGGTAACACACCTGAGAGACAGGTACACACACACACGAGACAGGGACACACCCTAAGGACAGGTACACACACACAGAGACAGGTACACCTGGGGCCGTGCTTGCACACCTGAAGAGACGGGGAACCATGCACCTGAGACAGGCAACACACCTGAGAGACAGGAACACACACCTGAGACGGACACACAAGCGAGGAACACACCTGAGATTAGGGAGCACACACCTGAGACAGTGCACACACACAAGGCAGGAGACACACACACACACCTGAGACAGGGAACACACCCGAAGAGCCTGAGGACACACCTGGGGACAGAGACACACACACCTGAGACACAGGTGCCACACCTGAGTCCTCACAACAACATAAAATGTGTCCACACACACAGAAAAAGGAAACACCTTCTGACCTGTGACACACAAGTTCAACTCTGAGAGTGTGTGTGTGTGTGTGTGTGTGTGTGTGTGTGTGTGTGTGTGTGTCAGGCCTCAGGACATCATCGTGTTTCTGATTGGTGGAGCCACATATGAAGAAGCTCTGACTGTTTACGACCTGAACCGCTGCACACCTGGAGTCCGCATCGTCCTGGGAGGAAGCAGCATCCACAACACCAAGAGGTCCCCCACACACACACACACACACAGCAATACCACACACTGAGGTCTGGTTTACCTGAGTCACAGTCCAGGTGTGTTTACCTCTCTCTCTCTCTCTCTCTCTCTCTCTCTCTCTATCTCTCAGTTTCCTGGAGGAGGTGACGTTGGCGACGGGTCACGGCGGCGAGACACCTCAAGGAAGCGGTCGCCACGGCAACAGGCGCTGAGAACACACGGACAGATGGACGGACTCCTGAAGAAGCTCGTTGGATTAAAAAAAAAACATTCCCGACATTGTGTGTCCATGTTTGTTGTTGTTTTAAAGGAGCAGTGCTTCAGTTTCACAGCTGTTCAGAATATTAGGGACACCTGTGGTCTAACACAGTCCAGTACCACACCAGAACTGCATCAACAAACACTGAACAGGAGGCTTCACAACAGGAGACTGGGCTGTGGTAGACTGAGCAGGTGTACCTAATAAAGAGGACACTGACAGTCCACCGGCCTCCATGTTTAATGTTAGTTTACTGGGTGGAATGTCCCTTTAAAGAGTCTGAAGGTTTTAACTTCAAAACACCAATAAATGAGAAACGTGACAGCTGCTTCCTGTGATTCATCAGCTACACACACACACACACACACACACACGCTCGCACGCACACATACACACACAGCTTCCTTTAACTCTAACTGCGGTGGTTGAATCTGTGGAGCAGCTGGAACTGGACTGGGCCTCAGCTCTTCCTCTTCTCACTCTTCAGTCTCTGACTCTGAGGTCAAACATCAGTCTGAGGACGATCAGCAGCCGGTGAGTTCACATCACATTTCATTAACACACTGATTTACCTGCTCAGTCTGGAGACCTGAAGGAGCAGGTCCTGGTCCTGATGTGGTTCAGGATCAGATGACTGAACTTTACTAAAAAACAAACAGCAGAGTTCAGATTAAAGAGGAGAGACTAAACCTCTCATTAAACTTATTATTTTAATGGATTGATCAGCAGCTCACACTGACGTTAAGGAAAAACATTCTGTCACATGAGAAAAGAAATCAGCAACGTTAACACACGATTAATCAACTACTGACTAATCAATCAGTCAATCAGTCAGTAAAGCTTCATCTTTTTACTGAACCTCACTGAAAGTTTAATTTCTGTTCATCTGAAATTTTATTTGGATAATTTGAGCCCATTTTATTTTAGTGTTTATTTAATCTTTTGTTTAACAAATTACATGAAAGCTGCTACACAAATATATAGTATTATTATTATTATTATTATTATTATTATTATTATTAACTTGGTCTGGTGCTGCAGTTTGATTAATCATTTGACAGAGGTTGAATAAGGAACTAATTGATTTTCTGTTCTTGTTATTTCTATAATATTCTGGTTCTAAAATGTGAGGATTTTAGATTTTTCTTTGTCGTATTATTACGATAAATCAAAAATAATTTTCTTTATTTTTACTGTTTGTTGAAAGAAACAAGTCAAACAAAGATGTCAATTTAAAAAATGATAAACAAACATTTTTCTGACAAATGGAGGAAATAAAGATCTAGTATCATTTCCAACACTGTCAGTTTAGATTTTTAAAATTCATATAAAAACAAATAAAATATAAATAACATCTCACTTGTATGAAAATAAAACACTCTGGCCTAACTTTATGTTTTGATTTATTGATTTATTGATTATTTTGTCTCATAACTACGTCTAAAGCAGAAATGTTCAGAGACAAATGAAATGTAATGATATAAACAACCTCATTTATTCAAACTATATTTGTTTTATTTCAGTGTTTTCAAGCATAATCCACCTGTACATTGATTCTAATGAGTTTTTGTGGAACCTGTGACCACAGTGTCAGTATTTATTTCTTTTATTTCTATTATTTCATATTTTAAAATTATTTTTTTTATTTAATTATTTAAATTTTATGTTTAATTTGTACTTTTTACAATTAATTTTTATGTTTCTCTTTCTCTTTACAGTTTACAGATGTGTCAGCTCACTGATTAAAAGAGAAATATCATTGTAAATAGAAGGCTCTGAACTCGTCTGGTTTTCTCTCACTGTTTTTGTTCTAGCAGTTTTTATCCTGTATCATCACAGCAGCGATGGGATCCTGGTTTCTGTTCCTTCTTCAGAGCTTCCTCCTCTTTCTTCTGTCTGTCCTGCTTCATTCTAACCCCTCTCTGGCTTACGCACTGAAGAACTGCACTGTATCTTATTCTCACAACAGGACTGAAGTTTGGGTCGAATGCATCCATCATTCATTTATTGCCGTCCCTGACTACGTTCCCCAGAATGCAACATCTCTAGATCTCAGCTCCAATCAGATTTTAAAGATCAACAGAACAGATCTCAGCAGTTTATTAGAGCTCAGATATTTAATTCTTAATGAAAACAGCATTTCACAGATCGAAGACAGAGCTTTTGCCGACTTGGAGTTACTGCAGCCTGAACTGGGTTCAAACAACCTCACAAAACTAACGGACTTCATGTTTCAGGGACTGTGGAAATTATCTGTTTTGTCTTTGGAGAAGAACTCTATCACACGTCTCCCCCGCTGGCCTTTCAGTCCCTGATCAGTTTACAGACATTGGTACTGAGATATAACAACCTACGAGAAATGACAAACATCCTGCCGATCCTACAACTACCAAACTTAAACACGCTGTTCCTTGAGGTGAACAGATTCACCTCTTTTCATACAGACGACCTGCCTCTTAACAAATCAAACATCAGGGATCTGTGGCTCATTTACAACAAACTGAAAAGGTTCAGCATTACTAAAGACGTCTTTCCTCATCTTCTGTATCTCCATTTATCCTCTGAAAGGTCTTTGAGTGGGACGTTCCAGACTCGACCTTCCTGAGGAGTCTAACTAATCTGGACTTACTTGTATTTCATATTAGTTGTGAAAAGTTCAGCGTGATGCTAAAGAGTATTGAGTCGGTGCAAATACTTTTCCTGAGCTTTATGGACATGGATAAGGATATGGTAGACATTGCCTGCCAAAGTCCTGCTGTGAGGAATCTAGATTTGTTACTTACTTTTCCAGTGTAAACAACACATTCCTACAGTCCTGCTCTCAACTTACGGAGCTAGATTTATCTTCTAATGACCTGACTGAGCTGTCTGAGTTTTCTCTCAGACCAATGACACAGCTCAGACATCTGTCCTTAGACAAAAACTACCTGCCCAGTGTGCCACCTGCCATCAGAGACCTCTCCACTCTTGAAATCCTAGATCTGAACTTGAATTTTATTGGGGAGTTAAGATGCTCTGACTTTCTAAATTTGACAAGGTTAACAGAACTCCATCTCAACCAGAATCACATTTCAACACTTGTGTTTTTCAAGATCTGAAGAATTTGAAAGTCTTAAATATGAGAGACAACAAAGTTCATATGCTTATTGATTTCTTCAAAGTGAATTTACAGAAACACCTAGAAAGTCTCAAACTACATCTTACATCTTTGCCGATACGTTCTGATCCAAAAAATTACCTGCATCTTCCTGAATTAACTTCCTTGAAGAACCTTACAATAAAAAATTATGATTGGTATTATGTCATCCCGTCAGATTTGCTCATGGGTCTTAAGTCTTTAGAATATTTTTCAGCAGACAATTTCTTCACAGGACTACCTCACCCAGACACATTTACAAACACCCCTCACCTGAAGAACCTACAGATAATTCAAAATAATCTTGAAGGGTTAAAACCTGAACTGTTCCGTCCAATCCCAAACCTGCAGGGTCTCGATCTGTCCAGAAACCAGCTCAGGTCTTTGGATTTTCTGACCCAGGCCAACCTGTCTGCTCTCAGGTGGATGACACTGAGCTACAATGAGTTGACAGTGATCAATGAGACGGTCTTCCAGTTCCTCCCTGCACTAACATATCTGGACCTGTCTGGTAACCCTTTCACCTGTGACTGCTCTAACACTGGCTTCATCCAGTGGGTGAAGAACAACAAACAAACACAGGTTGTTAATGCCTACTGGTACATCTGTTCCTTTCCTCTGAGTAAACAAGGAACCAAGTTGCTGGACTTTGACATCCAGTCCTGTTGGATGGACGTCGGCTTCCTCTGCTTCATCTCCAGCTCTTGTCTGGTCGTTCTAACTCTGCTCTCGTCCTTCATCTACCACTTTCTGAGATGGCAGCTAGTCTACGCCTTCCACCTCTTCCTGGCCTTCCTCTATGACAGCAGGAGGAGGAGGAAGGGAGTTCTTCATCACTACGACGCCTTCATCTCCTACAACGTTCATGACGAGGCCTGGGTTCTCAATGAGATGCTGCCGTTGCTGGAGGGAGAGCAGGGCTGGAGACTCTGTCTGCACCACAGAGACTTCCAACCAGGTAAACACCAGCTTTGTTTTGTCTGTACATCAAATAAGGAAGTATTTGGTAAAGTTTAGCAAATTTTGATGGTGTGCAAAAGTAAGAAAGCCTCACTTGTGGGTGTGGACACTCAAATAGTAACAGAAAGACCTTTGCCCTTAGATGTGTTCAGAAGCTTAGTATGAACAAGTTTGTTTGAAGCGTACAGAATTCTTTAGTTGGATCTCGGCTTGTTTACTCCAACAGAAGTGACAACACTGTTAGATAATTTCTGTAACGCTCAGAAACTGAAGATCCAACATACACACCAACTTCACGCAGTGATTGAAGGTAAGAGAGAAAGGGTTTGAATTTCTCTCCGAAGGTCATTTCTGTCATTGTTTAGACAACTACATTCATTTTCTGTGTGGGGAACCAAGTACAACAGCATCAATGTCCTCGAGAGACTGTATGAAAGTGCTCCAGTGTACTTGTTGGTGTGATTCATTGCACCTCTTCCCTCTCTAAGGAGGGAGGCCTTTGACTTTACTTTTGGGTCTGGACATTGCCTTTAGATATGTTTGGACAAAGCTTTGTAGGAGCAAGTTCTTTGACACATACTGAATCCTTTAGTTGGAGTTTGTGGGGGCCCTCTTTGAGTTTATTGTACAAATTCAAACCTTTTTGGGTTGATCAAACCCTGTTGTCACAAAGACCCTGTTCAGACCAGGTATTAACATATGTCTCAGGTGATCCAATCACAAGTGGACAGCTCTAAGTAAGTCACTTCACACCTGCATCTCCAGTGATCACCTGTGACCAGATCTCACTTCCCTGCTCTACATGCAGATAAACACATACATCATTTCTGTTTGCAAAGACCCAAAGTGCTGTTGTTTTTAACCTACAGGAGGCAGCGATGCACTTCCCAGACCAGGTCTACTGCTTGGTGTATTCCAGGTAAACCAAACTGGCCAAGACGTCTGACACACTCTTTATGTATTTCTTTTTAAGAGTGTTCAGACTTCGTGGACAAAGCTAAGTCCATATACAGTCCAGACCACCTCTGAATGTGACTGGATGTCAATGCATGTACAATGCATCTTGGGTGCATTCACACCTGTACTTAGAACGGTTCACTTGCTATCAGATCATCTAAGATGCAAGGAGGTGTTGAGAGTTGTTAGGTCACATGAACATCATGTGAAAGTGTTCAAAGTCACAAATTATGTTCAACATAGCAACCCAAATTAAAAAACTGGAAGGGTATGGCGCCGTTTGACCATCCAACAAGCACTTTTCCTGGAGTATAATTGACTTGAATTACTAATTCAAGAAGGATGCAGCTTGTTCAGGGCATTTGGTGGCATTTAGGTCAAGACACATACCAGACTGTGTCTGAACTCTTCTCCACAGGTAAACCCATCATCGAGAACATTACAGACACCATCTACGGCAGCAGGAAGACCATCTGTGTGATCAGCCGCCGCTACCTGCAGAGCGAGTGGTGCTCCAGAGAGATCCAGATGGCCAGGTGGGGGCGCCACCTTTAATTATTCTTTAAGTAGTTTGTTTACGAGACTAAAACATCATAGTCCTGGAGATCATTAAAACTTACTGATTCCTCTGAATGGTCCTCATGTACTCCTGTCCTGGTCTGTCCTGGTCCTGGTGTGTCCTGGTGTGTCCTGGTCTAACCTGGTCCTGTGTTGTTGCAGCTTCCGTCTGTTTGACGAGCAGAAGGATGTGTTGATCCTGCTGTTCCTGGAGGAGATCCCGGCCCGGCAGCTGTCTCCATACTACCGCATGAGGAAGCTGGTGAAGAGACGCACCTACCTGAGCTGGCCTCAGGCCGGCCAACACACGGGAGTCTTCTGGCAGAACGTACGGAGAGCTCTGGAGACAGGAGACGCTCCCACCGAGACCACAGACCTCCTGACTGGACCTGCAGGACACTGAGAGACCACAGACCTCCTGACTGGACCTGCAGGACACTGAGAGAGTGCAGGTACAACAGAGAGAATCTATGGAGACTGGATCATCAAACACAGTTATATATGTGTGCAACCTTTTACAAACAGCAGAGTGTTGTCAGAGTCACAGGTTAAATGTCTGAGTTCAGCTCCACCGGAGATTCTTCCCTCTAAACTTCTCACATGGTTTCATTTCAATAAATGTTCAAATGATAAATATCTCATAAAAAATCAAAGATCAGACAAAAACAGACCAGAATCAGAAATTCCTCAATTGATTAGTTGATCAACAAAAAAATAATGATCAACTATTTTGAGAGTCAACTGCTGAAGTAATATTTCAGATTTTCTGTTTTATGAGACTGTAAACTCGGACACTTTAGACTTTAGAGAACTGTAACAGGAGATTTTAAAACTATTTTCTGACGATTTCTAGATTAAATGATTAATTAAAAATGAAAATAATTGTAACTTGCAGCTCTAAGATTAAGTATTGTTTGTTTTTGAATGAATTTAAAGTGCAGTTCAAACCATCTGAGTTTTAGGACTCAACCACAGCTGATTTGTTGAAGTGGTACTGTCTTTGTCTTGTTACAGGCCTTGTGATAAACTAAATGTTTGTTAAAAACTGCAATATCTTTGATTCGCTAAATGACTCTGTGATGTGTAAATGTGCTGAGAGAGAAACATGATGAAATCTAAACTGATTTTAAAACGTGAATAAAACAAGAAAACATTGGAACTGATTGGCGGTCTGGTGGTTTTTGTGTGAGGGTGTGTGGTTTGTTACGAGGGAAGAGCAGCAGGACCCAGTTTCACAGCTCAGTATCATTTCCTAAAAATATTTTCACTTCCACAGGATGTTCTCCTCATTTCAAAACTCAGCAGAGAGAAGTAACTGAGTTCATGTCTGTCTGTCCAGGTCAGAGACAGTTTGTTCTGAAATATGTTCATTTATGGAGATTTCTCACTTCTCATTTCAGAGAGGATTATTACACCTCATTTATTGCACTGGTTATTTTGGAGATCCACATTTTATATTTCATAAACTGAGCTTCGATGAGCTTAAATGCACAAACGTGTTTCTTCAAGAATGGAGTATCTTTTGAATCATTTCTGACAGACCAGCTTTAAATTGTGTCTGAACTGTGAGATTCTCTGTGGCTACTTGAACGTTGTCATCATAACATACTTTATTATTGTTGGTATATGATCATGATCAAACTTGTTAAATCTAACGTCACAACTGATGAAAATCCTGTTTCCTGGTCCAACTTCTCTGAGTCTCTCCTGTTTTCCAGAGGCTGCAGTGCTGAGTCCGTGTTGTTTGTCCAAAAACTATTCAGAGTCATTCTACTGCTTTCACTGTGACGAGGAAGAGAAGAGGAGATGACTGCAGCTGATAGGTTACAGTTTTTAAACGAATGGATGGATGCTAATGTTAGCCAGCTAACCTAGCTAACCAGCTAGTAAAAGCAGGTCCCCCTGATATAAGCTATCTTCACCCAGCTCAGGTGAAAACAGATGACCTTAGCTAGCTACTTTCACTATTTTTTGGCAGCACAGAAAAGGATTGAAAACCAAAACACAAAGATGTGGGCTCATAGCAAGAAACACGTTTTACCAGTGAGTCCTTACTGGTCCTAACGTTAGCCAGCTAACCTAGCTAACCCGCTGCTATCAAACTTTGTTTTTCTTCATTGGTTTAAAAACTATACCTTATCACTCAGCACTGCAGCATCTGGAAAACAGGACAGACTCAGAGAAGCTGGACCAGGAAACAGGATTTTCATCTGTCCTGACGTCAGATTTAACAAGCAGACTGTCCATGTTTTGCTGTTAGTAGCTGATGTTTTGTAAATTGTGGCCTTTAGTGGTAAAGAGCTCCTCCTAGTGGAGAAGAAGTGACTGAGCTGTAACTCAATGAGGAAAAGGTGGATTTACACCAAACTTCACACTGAGATCCATAATACAACTTGTCATATTGAAAAAAAATCCCTGGTTGACTCTGGAAATTATTCAGTTTTTTCCACAGTTTTTTAAAAATATGAAACATATTTCACAAAGGTCATGTATGAAGGTGCAGTAAAAATACATTTTAAAGGGTTAAGTTGTAAAATGAAACTTTACATGCACTCTCATTCAAAACAGTTAAAATATCTGAAAGTTTAAAGATATTTGAAGTTTGAAGTGTTGGAGTAAAAGTATGGGTGAGATGATTTACTGTGTATTATTGTAATAAGATGATAAGACTGAAGCCTGAGATGTCACAGCTCTGTTTGTTCTCAGTGTAAATAAGCTTTACATTAACAGAATCTACATGTGAGTCTGGTTTGATCCACTTCTGTTCCTACGGGTTCAGGGTTAAATGAACTGCCTCTGTGTCATCACTGATTTATCAGGAAAACATTTCAAAGTCTGTGTTTGTCTTCAACATGTTTGACTCTGCAGCCTCAACACATCAGGTTACATCCTGAAACAACCAGGAGAATTAATCTGCTCTGATTCTGAGACTGAATTCACCTGTTAACTCTCCTTTAGAAACGGCGATGGAAACGTTTGTATGGTTCGGTAGATCGCACTAAAAGGAGCGAAGATGTATCTGAAGATGAAACTATGAAAGAAGTTGAAGCGGCGGCTGAAACAGAAGAACAAGTTTAAACCTGATTTCAAATCCAAGCAGTGAAAGTTCAGGTCGCAACTAAAGAGAGTGATCTGAAGCATCAGCAGGAACGAACTGAAAGGAGCTGAAGTGTCAGTGAAGTTGTTTGCACTGAAAGTCTGAATGTTAAAGATTAACAAGGACGTTGACCCTGGCTGTATGTGGGTCCAGTTCTCAGAGGAAAGGAGCTTCAGTCCTTCCTGTCTCATCTCCTTTAGCAGAGGAGAAACTGGACTTTCCTCTACGAAAGGAAAAGAGAAGATGCTGTCCCATAATTCCTTGCAGCTGCAACAGTTAAAGTGACCCACATCAATACAGTCCTGCAGGGATGGTGTGTTTCTGTAGTCCAGCCCTGAAGTTAGCATCAGCCTGGTTCCCTCCACAAAAAGCCAGTGGGAGGAGAAGTTTTTAGAAAAGGAGGAAATTTCTCTAAGTTGACTTTCTGACCTTTTTGCCTCGGTCGTGATCGTCTGCACGGGTTGATGTGGTTTGATGCGTTTAAAACAGTTTCTCAAATGATCTCAGTCCCCATCAAACCACTGACAAAAACAGGAGCTGTTACTCTGTTCGTGTTGTTGTGTGACTTTCAGAGATGGAAGAAGTAATCAGATACTTTACTGAAGTAGAAGTAATTCACAGAGTGGACAGAGAGATGTTGGTGGTCATTTGTTCAGATGAAGTTGGGGTCTGTTTATGACTCAGTAAGGTAAAGGTCTCATCTGTTTCTCAGAAGTTTATCAGAAACCAAAACAGTGTACGGAGGTTCATGTTATCTACACTCATCCTGGGTTCTGGGTCGGTCCTCCTGTGTCTGGACATCTGCCATTTTCCTTATATAAGTAGAAGAAGTACACAAACACTTTGGACCAGCTGCAGACCTCAGATCAGTCACAGGCCTTTATAAGAGACAGAAAACTCTGATCTCACCTCCTCCTCTGGTTCCTACAAACCCAGCAGGTTCTGTTGATCCAGGATGTGGGTTCTGTTCAAAGTGGTTCTGCCAGTTCTGCTGCTGCTCTGCTCCAACGCAGCATCTGCAGCCGAGGAATGTGACCTGCCAGACAAGGTGAAGCAAGAGGAGGTGCTTAAGGTGAGAAAACACTCAACTGCAGTTTACTGTTTAACGTTCGGATTATTAGACAAACAACCACAAATTTACACATTTTACATGCAGCTACATTACAGCAGGTCTGAGGAGCAACGTGACTCTGATGATTAAAGGGACAGTTCAACATTTTGTCTTTGTTTTCCAGTGAATATCTTCAGGTGAAACTGAGTCAAAACAAGAACAGGAAACTTTCACCTCAAGTCTGATCTGAAAGGAATGGATTGGTGACATTTTGTAGTTCATCTTCCTGTTGAGATCTGTGTTTTCCAGGACATGGTTAGCCTAGCTTAGCACAAAGACTGGAAACTCTCTCAGCATAAGGTCCATTTAGTAGCTGTTCTGGAGCTTTCAGTCTGCTAATGAAGACCATGTGATGCAATAGAAAGCCCCATAAAAGCCATTAAAAGAGTTAAGGTTGTTTTGTTAACATTAAAAATATATTTTCTCCATGATGTAACCCTGATGGAATACTTTCCCTCTGCTTCCAGATTTTATGCTAAGATAGCAGTTCCCCCCCTGCTTCCAGACTTAATGCTAAGCTAGGCTAAGCACATCCTACACTCTCAGTACTGGGTGTGATATATATACGAACTTTTTTAAACCAGCAACCTGAACCACAGAGTCTGGTCATGTGACCATTAAAGTGAAGTGAGGGTAAAATTTTCACTGTAGTTTAAAACTCACCTCCATTGGTTCCAGGTGTTTCCAGGATTAACACCTGTCTGCTTCCACAGGTGTTTGAGTCTCGCTGGGTTCTGGTGGAGGGGTTCTCAGATTACCCAGCAGGTGAAGACTTACTGAGGAACGCCAGCAGCTCCGTGATGGAGGCAGATAAAACCAGAAACAACAGCAAAACCATCCTGTTCATAGAGAGAAACATTGTGTAAGGGAAGAGTTGAGTTCGATGACGGTTCAGTGTTTTCATCAGGAGACTTCATAGGTTTAATTAAAGTCTCTCACACTTCAGTTGTGTTCAGTTGTTTACTGTTTCTTCCAGGAACAGGAAGTGTCTGACCTTCCACGTCAACATGTCAGCTCCTGACCCCAAGAAGTCCAACCACACCCTTGAACTGCTCCACCCCGGTGAGTCCCAGACCAGTTCCATGATCTGTTCCCTCCTCAGTGAAGGTTTGGTTGAGTTTGTTAATGCTAAAGAAAGATGGAGGTCATAGTTAGAGGAAACTACAGTTGGCTGTTTGAACAAAAAGCAGATACTTTACATGACTTCCTCCAGGAGATGTTCATCTGGTGCTGCTTGCAGACATTGTTCACCTGTCAGAATAAATATACGTCATTTTATCATCGAAGAAAGTCCAGGTTACAGCTGCAGTGACATTTAAATACCAGTAAAGAGAATAAAATGTATTATGGTCCAAACACATCAGCAGTTAAAGTAAAAGTCCATTCATGTGAATGGAATTCACTTGTGAGGACAAAGTAAATCCAAATAGATCTCCTGTTTTTTAATTAAACTAAAGTTAAACTTGGTTGTGAAAGCTGTTGACCAGCAGAGGGCGCTGTGTGTCACCATCCAGCTTTAAATAATCCTCTGCTGCTGCAGTTTAACTGATACTTATGCACAAATCGTCCTGTCAATGACTGAACCAACAAGTCCTGTGAGTGTCGTCACTACATCACCAGGACTTCAGGCTCTGGTCGGTCCCATCAAGAAGTCGAAACAACAAAATCAGAGAATATCTGCTGCAGGATTCTTTTAAAAAGAATCAGAAAATGAGTCCCAAACTCCTGCAGTTTTTGATAGTTTGGAGTTTTCAGCTTTGGAAAGAATAAGACAGATTTTCCTGGCACAGTGCAGCTGTAGCTCCAGGAGATGTAAAGCTTGGTTAGCAAAAAGAATTAAGGTTCAATGCCAAAGAAATCTGAGCAGCCAAGAGGCAGAAGGGTCCAGCTGGTCTCAGGGGAACAAGCTGCAGACTCCAGGTGGTGGTGGGGGTTTAGTTCCTTGTAGGTGAATTTCTTCTTTCATTTCCTCCAGGAACCATGAACTCAGACGGCCAGGTGTCTCCGTACGATGATAAGGGCAAAGCAGATATCTACCAGACCTGTCCTGACTGTGCGACCATGATCTACAGTGGAGTCTTTGATGGAGTTGATGGGAGGATGCTGCTCATCTACAGTAAGAAAAGACTCGATAGGGACGAATACGAAACTGATGACGGTGGACAAACACCTCCAGTCTTAAACATGAATGAATGGCTCCACCAGACACCGGAGAAGCCTGAATGGTTTCTTTTATACCTGAACATGCAAGGGTAGTGTTAACATGTAACACCCACAATGCTCGTCTATACACAGATCCCTAAACATGTAAAATCTGTAATTCTTCAGAGGAATCACATCAGCAGATAACTTTATAAGTTTGGTGGTTTTACAGTTGGACAGTTTTGTCCGACCATGTCTAAAGGTAGAAACCATCTCCGTCATCCAACAAGTCTTCCAACCTAAATGACTTCACAGGTCCATGGCATAAAAAGTTCCAGGTTAGGATTAAAAATAAAAAGTTCCAGGTTAGGATTAAAAATAAAAAGTTCCAGGTTAGGATTAAAAATAAAAAGTTCCAGGTTAGGATTAAAAATAAAAAGTTCCAGGTTAGGTTTAAAAATAAAAAGTTCCAGGTTAGGATTAGGAAAACATTTTGGTTTTGGCTAATAACAGTAACTATCAGGTTCAAGTCAGCTGTCTGAAGGTCCTGGGTTTGATCGACTCATCCTGCTCCTAGTGAGGAGCATCTCAGCAGGTAGAACAAAGGGCAGCCAACAGAAACTAACAAGAATTCAAACCCCTGCCCACTTTTTCACCTGCACACAGCTGACCAATCAGAGTGTTTCTCTCCTCTGTTCTGAACCCAAGAAGAGTTGGATCAACCGATCAGATGAATAAGACGTGTTGTTCAGGTATCTCAGGTGTGCAGGTTACCCAGAACACCATTCTCTCTGATCAGACCTTCAGCAGTTTTCTGGTCTCAGCTTGTGTTCCTGGTCACCACCTGACTTCCTGTCCTGTCTGTTGTCACAGGGCGTGAAGGGAAACACCTGGACACTAAGGAGCTGGAGGAGGCTCGGAGTGGCCAGGCAAAGCTGGCAGAGTGTCTGAAGTTCAACGTCCCGTCACCGTTCAAGTACGATGGGAAGACAGGTCAGAGCACAGCTGGAGGTTCAAACATTACCTGACGCTGCAGGTCACATGACCTGAGTTGACCTGGTCTCAGTCTGTTTCTGTTTCGTGTCTCTGCAGAGTTCTGCGAGGAGAAGAAGGACTGACAGAAAGACGCCTGAGACAGATGGAGGACGGACGAGTGAGGACGATGTTTTCATCATGAGACAAAACCCCAAGTTTTTCACAGGTTAAACATGAAACATTAAACCTTTGATTTATCTGCTTCTATTTGATCCTCGAGCTGCTGGAAATAAATAAAGATATTAATGATAAATCACAATGTTTGTCTCATTTCAACCTGATATTCAACTAACTTTTTGTCATAACTGTGACTCGCCGTAATGCGCTGGACGGGTCCAGAAGAAGACCAGGTGTATCTCTGCGGATCCCACCCACCTGTTTGTACCACTTCCTTCATAAAAACATGCACCACCAGACTGAAAGACAGCTTCTTCCCCAGAGTGGTGAAATCCATCTCCGTTTTTGGAAATATTCCAAGTTGGAAACTTTCTATGGAAATTAATGGGAACATATGGGAATTAACTGGAAATCTGGGGTCATTTATACAAACATAGCATTTTCTACTTTGATTTATTTGTGAGTAAAACTTAAATGGATTCTTTCATTGAAGAAAAAAACAACAACAAACAAAACAAAAAACTCCCATTCAAACTGTAAAATAAAGAAATTTCTCGAAGGTTTTTACATGTAGCATGTGTGATTCAGCAGCTAGCTGATCACAGATCAGATGTACTGATCACAGATCAGATGTACTGATCACAGATCAGATGTATTGATCAGTGTAATCAGACTGGATGTAGAGTTTAAACCCGGTCGATGCTGCTACAGGTTTTTTCAGCTGTTACACTTTAAGTTGAACTCATCTTTATTCCTTTTTATTTCTGGAAACAAACGCTGAAAACTCCAGTCACTGTGCAGCTGTAGTCTGGAGGATGGACTGGGTCTAATGTGGTCTCAGGAGGATCAGACTCACATTTTAATGATGACGAAACCTTTTTAAGCTTCAGGTTAAAATCGGAGATTTAAAGTTAAAATCATTGAAATCTTCATGAACAGAATTTAACCTGATTTAATAAAAACCTTTGTTTCATTGATCAGTGACTCACCTCCTTTGTCTCAGTGTGTGTGTGTGTGTGTCGGTAGATGGCGCTCTCGTGCTCTGATTACCGGAATATAGGCTGCCGTGCGCGTCAGAGCGTGCACGAGCATGTTGAGGGGGAGCATCTGCCTCCAGTCGCGCGTTCACCGGGAGGATGCTGCCTCGGTTCAGACAACAGCGGCGGAGCTGAGCAGGACCCGGACCCGGACACGGTCACACCGACGCACCGGGGATCTGCCGGGACCTGCAGCGGGCCGAGAGGCGCCGGGAGCCGGGCTGAGATTCTCCTCAGAGCCGCGGAGCGAGGAGCGAGCAGAGGCGGGAGGATGAAGAAAAGCGGCCAGAACAGTCGGGTAGTTGGAAGTTCATGTTGCCACAGATCCCGGTTTAATCCAGTTTCATCCTCATTCGTTTCGTTTCTCGTCGGGCGGACGGGTCGTTGATGAACTCCGGCGTGGGACGTCCCGTAATTATCACAGGTCTTGTATTTGATTGGATCTGAACGTCTTCAGGCGTCTTCGTCGTCATCAAACAATTTCGTTCAGTTGTTTCAAGTCGTCATCATCATCATCATTTCGTTTATAAATAATCATCATGTTTCATCATCATCATCTCATCATGTTTTGTCATCATTAATTAATATCATCATCCGTTTGTCATCATTTCGTCAGTTGTCGTCATCTCATCATTTCATCGTTCATGTGTCATGTCATCATCATCATGTCATCATTTTTCACATCATGTGTCATCATCCCGTCTCATCATCATCATCCTCCTCATCTCATCCTCCTATCTCCTCATCCTCATTAATCATCATCATCATCATTCTCCTCCTCATCCTCATCATTCATCATCATCTTCATCCTCATCATCATCCTCCTCATCATCATCCTCCTCATCATCCTCCTCCTCCTCCTCTTCTTCTTCTCTTTAATCTGGAGAAAACTCTTTGATTTGAAACAAAACCCTGATCCTGATCCTGATCCTGATCCAGACCCTGATCCAGATCAGCTGCTCCCTGTTTTACACTGACTTCATCCTGTTTTTATTTTAACCACCTCTGACCTGTCAGGACCTGGACCAGGATCCTCTGGGTCTTGTGGGCTGTGGGGTCCTCCGTGGATCTGATGCTGGATCAGACTGGGATCTGGGAGTTTGTGATGTGGTGGGGGGTGTATTATGGTCTTTGATAGTCTGAGTTAGTCCTGAACTGACCTCAGGTCAGATTAAGGTCACAACAACAGATCAGACAAACAGGAGCTGGTTCATCCTGGACCTGCTGAGTCCTGGTCCTGACCTGGTCCAGGATCTGACAGCAGAGACAGCTCAGTGAATAAGAAGCTGAGATGCTCGTTCAGGTCTGAGGATCAGGACTGTGATGGGCTGAACCCTGATCAGGTCAGTGACTGTCAGTCAGGTGACTTCCTGTTACCTGCAGACGGCCGTCCACCCTGAGTCTGGTTCTGCTCGAGGTCTCCTAGTGCTGCTCATGGTGGATCTGTTGGGTCTCTCTCTGTAAATACCATATTTTAAAGAGTATGGTCTAGACCTGCTCTGTATGAAAAGTGCCCTGAGATGACTTGCTGTGATTCGGCGCGATATAAAACTGAATTGAGTTAGTCTGTAGGTCAGAGGTCATGTTTCATCCTCACTGAGCAGCAGTTTGATCCTCCACTCGATTCTCCTCAACTTTGAATTTTCAAACCTTTATTTAAAAACGGTCTACGTTTCCTGTCTCTGCTGGTCTCTGTTGGTCTCTGCTGGTCTCTGTGGGTCCTCTCTGACCCTGTTGTTGTGTTTCAGGGGATCCAGGACTCGGGTCAGCCCATGGTCCAGCAGCCAGAGAAGGTGGGCTGGATCAGGAAGTTCTGTGGCCGAGGGATCTTCAGAGAACTGTGGAGGAACCGGTTCGTGGTCCTGAGAGGAGACCACCTGTACATCTCTGACAAGGAGGTGAGTCCTGGTCCAGGTCTGAGCTCAGACCTGTACTGGTTTTAGTCACGTGTCCTCGATGATAAAACGTTAGAGCTGAGAAACACCCGTCTGACACAGACGAGTGTGAGGACGCCAGGCGTAACCATAGCAACAGTTACACTGGGTCACATGATCCTTCACGATAGATAGATACTGTATTAATCTGCACGGGACATTCACAGTTCCAGCAGCATCAACAGACTTAAGATAAAAGGTCGAAGGCTGATAAATACTGTGAATAATAATAAAAACACTGCTGATAAAACACACAGTGAAGAAACTTCATCACCATCAACACTGAAGTTCATCCTGACTCCTACACACACACACACACACACTACAGCTCCAAATGTGGATTCATCCGCCGCTGGAAATAGTCCCAACAGATCTTTATGTTCCCCCGTTTGTCACCTTCAGTAGGAACCAATGAGGATGTAGGGTGACGGATGAAGGATGTAGGATGAAGGGTGTAGGATGTACAGTGAAGGATGAAGGATGTAGGGTGTAGGATGTAGGATGAATGGTGTAGGATGTACAGGATGGATGTAGGATGTAGGGTGTAGGATGTAGCATGATGAAGGATGTAGGGTGTAGGGATGAGGGGAGATGGATGAAGGGTGTAGGATGGACAGGAAGGATGTAGGATGAAGGTAGATGGCAGTGAAGGATGAAGATGGTGTGGCGGATGTAGGTGAAGACGCAGGATGGTGCGACTGCAATGACGGAGGACGAGGCAGGATGCACAGCAATGACTGAAGACTGGTGGAGGACGAGGCAATGGACGAGGATGCAGTACAATGATCACGACGAGGACGGAGGCGTGCATGCAGGACGGAGGCAGGATGAAGGACCGAGTGCAGGATGAAGGTGCAGGATGCAAGGACGACGAAGGACAAAGGATGCAGGTGGACGAAGGGATGGAGGACGTGAGACTGCAGGGGTGGATGGCTTGATGGAGGATGGAGGCGGATGAATGACGAAGGGAAGAATGAGGATGCAGACCGTGTAGGGTGAGGATGGCTGACGCAGGATACACTGAAGGACAGCTGATGAAAGTAGATGGTGTGACGAAGAAACGAGGGCGGCATGACGTGCAGACGAGGGCAGAGATTAAAGCCGACGTGGCACACTGAATATCAATGATTTTGAGGTGCAGGATGAAAGGACGAAATAATCTATGCGGCTGCATGACGAGACGAAAGTGGCGAATGAAATGCAATGCCAATGACCAAGGACCCAGTGCCAACGATCTGCCAAGGACCTGGTGCAGGACGGTGCAACCCATGACGGCGCCATGACCATGCCAACGCCAACGCAACACCATGGACCAACATCTGAATGACCATGACCCATGAGCCAGACCATGACCCATGACCCAGCTGACCCAAATGACCAATGACCATGACCTGCCATGACCCATGGGACCCATGACCATGGACGAAATGATCTGTCCATGCTGAACGACCCATGACCTGAACCATGACCCATGACCGTCGAAATGACCAAACGACCTGTGCCATGACCCATGACCCAACGACCTACGATGAAATGCCAAATGACCATGATCTATGACCCAATTGTTCAATGACCAAATGACCATGACCCAAATGACCAAGCACCATGACCTATGCCAAATGACCTATGACCTAGGTGCTAAGGACGGCGCAATGACGCAACACAACGACCCAAATGACCTGAGGCCAAGGACCAACAGTTTAACGATCTAATGACGGCGCCATGATCTGGTGTGCCAAATGACCATGACTATGCCGACCAAATGACCTGAGCGCAAATGACCCACGACCCATGACCCAGCAACGGACCATGACCCAACGATCCATGACCAAAACGACCATGAACCCAACGATCCATGACGAGCTGACCAAACGATCTGCCAAACGACCCAGCCAACCATGACCCAACGATTCATGACCCATGACCATGACCCATGATCAAACGACCATGACCCAACGATCCATGACCCAAACGACCATGGATCCACCGACCCAGGACCATGACCAAACGACCCATGCCATGACCATGACCCATGACCAAATGACCATGACCCATGACCACACCCAGCATGACCTGGATGACCAAGCAATGACCATGACCATGACCCAACGACCCATGACCATGCTATGACTTATGCTGACGGACGGCGCGTAATGACCCAGCAATGACGGACGGAAGTGATCGATATCCAGACGGCGATTAAAATGAATGCAAGGACTCAAATGACCTGAAAGGACCCAAACGAGACTCTGTGCCAAGGACCCATGCTGAAAATGACCATGACCCAGGCCACGACCATGCTGACCATGACCTGGCGCAAATGGGACCCATGACCTGGCGCTGAGTGCCAAGACCATGATCCAGCCAAACGATCTGGCGATCTAAAGGACGATGGACCATGACCCATGCCAACGATCCAGACCCATGCCATGCCAACGACCATGACCGTGCTGGACCGAACATCCAGCCAATGACCATGACCAAATGACCCATGACCTGAAACGATCTACAACGATCCATGGACCTGTCGACCTGATGACCTGGCGCCAAATGAACCATGGGATCTGAACTAAACGAACGACCATGACCTGGCAACGACCAGACCATGACCTGCTGACCAACGATCTAAATGACCATGACCATGACCAACGACCCATCTAGTGCAAATGACCATGAACGGCGACCATGACTATGCTTACCACCATGACGAGCCATGGATGCAGGGTGGATGAAGGATGTAGGGTGGGGGGTGATGGTGGTGGTGAAGACGTGGTGGATGATGGTGGGTGATGAAGGATGGTGGGGTGAAGGATGGTGTTGATCAGGATGGTGGGGTGAAGGATGGTGTTGATCAGGATGGTGTGGTGAAGGATGGGGGGTGATCAGGATGGTGGGGTGAAGGCAGGATGGTATTTTGTGTAGGTGTAGACGATGAAGACGTATTGTTCATTGGGATCGATTTCCTGATTCACTGATACCTGGGGATTTCGACTGCGGCTGAGTCCCCTGGAACGCCTCGGAGGACAGGTGCAGGTCTGTTGATGCTGATAACTACACTGACTTGGTACGCTATTATATAACAGGTTGTTATGTAAGTGACACTGACCAGACTCTGATCTCAGACCCGCTTAACAGATTTAAGAGTTAACAGATTAAATCTTAACAGAACTCTTCGATGACGACGCTTTCAGAATATTTCTTCATCAAACCTGGATTTAACTTTGAACAGATTAAACAGCTGACGAGGAGTCGCATCGTTTAAATCTCATTACATTTCGTTTCAGCAAAATATTTTGTTTGCTCAATGTGAAGCAACTTTAGTTTCAACGCTGATTTATTCAGATTTTATTTCTGTTTCACCTGTCCCGGAACCGAGCAGAATAATGAGTCATGTTAACGCATCAATGTGTGTGTGTGTGTGTGTTTGTAATGATATTTTCCATCGTCAGTCATCTTGTTTCTGTGTTTCAGCAAGGCAGCCACTGACCCAGAAATACCTAATTCAGCCTGAGTGGGAGGCTCAATGTGTGTGAGTGAGTAACTTTCACCCTGTGGGACGATAATCGCCCCTACAGAGCTGCGGAGGTTCAGACCTGGATTTTAAACTAACATGCTAACATGCTAACTGACTTCCTGGTTTTAGGATCAGTCCGGAGCTGCACTCTGTGTAACAGCTCCATTAAATAACATTAGCAATATTATTAAAGTTCAAAGGTTTGGATTGTGACAGATGACAGTCACTGTCTGATAGAGACATATGTTGTGTATTCAATCATAAACCAGACTCAGTAACATCTTTTGTTTTGTTGTTTTTTCAGCTTCCTAACCTCGTGTTTCTCGCTGTGAGTCCTGAGGAGAAGGAATCGTGGGTCAACGCCATCAATGTGGCAATCATCAAAGCCAAGAACAGAGTTTTAGATGAGGTACAGATGGACTCTCAGTCCACATCTACACCTCCATAAACCTTAATCAGAGTATTACTAATTGGTGAACATAGTAAAGAGTCAGTGCACCTTCTTAATAAATGATCTACACTCGTTTATGAGCCCTTCTTACCTTCATTTGAAAGATGTGCTGTTGGCTCTGAAGTCAGTTTCTATGTTTGTGTCCAGGTGACCATTGAGGAGGACAGCGCGCTGGTTCATCCCACCAGAGACAGAGCAAAGATCCCTCATGGCCGCCGGCTGCCGACCCGAGGACACCTCATGGCCGTGGTACAGAGATCTCTTATCATCTTTCTTCCATTTTAAACAGTTCTGTCTTTTTAATTCATTAGTCCTCATCATCTACAAATCACTCACCACAGGCGTCCACCTCCTCCCACGGCATGCTGACCCTTGACCTGGTCGCTGAGGAGGACGGGTTCTTCCCAGACTACAATGACGACTCTCGAGAGTCTTGGGAGAAAAGCTTCCGGGTCGACCTGCAGAGGGGGGACTCTTGTGGACAGGTGGCAGTTGTGGGATCTCGTAGAGTTGGGGGTCGTCAGCGGGCCGGCACCGACGTCTCGAAGCTCAGGTCCAAAGCGACGTCCAAAGAGCCCAAGGTGAAGACTGGCAGTCTGCCCAGGGGGAGTGAGCGGTCCTGGGGCAAACAGTCCCACCTGGAGGCCTCCAAGGTCCTCAAGACCCAGCAGGTAGAGGTAGGTAAACCACTGTTAACATGCATCATGAATAATCAGTTAGTTCATGTTGTTCTGAATCTGAGAACCAGAACCAATCTGACATGTTCTGAGTCCAGACACCAACCGAGTCTTTGATTCCAGGTCCTTCAGGCTCAGTCTCGAACCCCGCAGCCCGGGAAGAGGTTCAGCATGCAGGGTCGGAGTCGCTGTGCGTCCATGGATGAAGTCCTCTCCTCCAGGTATGAACATCTGAGAGAAAACACAACTCTTCACATCAACAGATGCATGAATCAGAAACCAACCAGTTATTTACATACATCTTCCTCACCCTTTTTCCTCTCTTCTTTCTCCCTCCTTCATTAGACCAGCGATGATACGTTCCGAGTTGCGGTCGGCTCTTCGTCGTTGTCCAACTGAAGAGGAGGCGGGCGGGTGTTCTCCGGTGCAGCCGGTCGGTCAGCTGCAGAGCCTCATCGCCCAGAGGATGCAGAGAGCTCAGGAGCTGCTGGAGGAGATGAGGCTGCAGGTTTGAGTCTTATCCATTCATTTATTGATTATTGACATTGGATCAGTTTCTGATGGTTTGTTGTGATTGGCAGGAGTTGCAGAAAGCCAAAGCAGAAAGAGAACGAGGAGGCAGTTCACCTTACCTCAAAGGCATTGACTCCCCACGACTCCATCACCTCAGGGGCTCCGACTCTCCTCACTCGAGGTTCGTTCAATAACTTTCACTAATATTTAATAACGTCAACATCCTGCAGCGTGAAGTTTCTTCACCAGATCAAATCAAGAAAAGGTCTCTGGAGTCTGATTGTCTGATGCTCTAACCAGATGATTCCTAAATAGTTTTTAGGATTAATATATTGTGTAAAGTTGGTACTGGCATCAAGAGGAAGGGGGGAAGCTCATGGAGTCACTGAAATCATTAGGTTTAATCATCTGGGTACCTCAAATATCTACAATTAAATTAATGGAAATTTAAATTGAGCTGAAGGTGCTGCTAAAGGGAACGGACAACTTTGTTCTACTTGACTTTAAACCCTTTCTTTCTTTGTAGAGCACAGATCAGCTACAGTTCTTATTGATTCTGAATACATCGCAGACCAACAAAGCAAGGAACTGCCTCATCAGGCCCTCATGGCTCCTGTAAAGATCTCTGTAAAGACTGCCCTGTTTATTTGTCCCATGCTTTTGTTGTTCCTACCTCGCAAGACATCTGATCTGAATTTGGGAGTTCATCCTACCGGGAAAGAAACATACTTAAACTGTTGGACTAAAATACCAAACCCTCAACCCTTTCTGTTGTCACTAAGTGAGCTTCAGATGCTTTGAGACAATCTGACCAATACTAACTTGAGACAAACTGAGGCTCTAAAGAGCTGCAACAGTTTGTAAAACTACTGTTACTGACGTCCAAAACGGCTGTTGAGACAAATCACGCAGGCATCATCTGAAAACTGCTCTGTGATAGGATCAGTGTTTAACTGATGGTTGTTGTCTTCCTCAGCAGGTCGTCCGGTTCTCCAAGGAGCAGGAGCAGCGACTCTCCTCGCCTCCGGGGGAAAGACTCTCCTCGTCTGAGAGGGAGAGAGTCTCCTCGATCCAAAGCCAGGAAGAATCGCTCCAAAGGGACCGACTCGCCTCGCTCCCGAGGATCCCATTCTCCTGCCGCCAAAGCAAACGACTCCCCTCGACTGAAGGATTCGCCTCGTCTGACATCCGCCGACTCTCCTCGATCAAGGAGCTCTGACACCGTCTGTTCACCAAAACGCGAGGGGTTGCCCAGCCCCTCTGGTCTCAACAAGGACGACTCTCCTGTGCAGAGGTCGCCCGAATCACCTCCGTCTGTCAGAGAATCCGACTCCTCTCAGGTTAAAGGATCTGATTCACCACGAGGCAGCGAAACCGACTCCCCTCGTCTGGGGAGCAGCAAGGAGTCGCCCTGTCCGAGTCAGAAGAACTCCCCGAGTTTCTCGGGATCCTTCGAGTCCTCTCAGCCAAAAACCCCCGACAAACACCGCCTGTCTCCGCCCCTGCCGGCTTCACCTCCCTCCCTGCTGTCAGAGGAGGATGCAGAGGTGGAGAGGAGGCGCGCCGAGGCCGAGCGCCTCCTCGAGGAGGCCGTGTCATCGTGGAAGGAGGCGCAGGAGGTGCTTCAGGAGGTGAAGGAGCTGCAGAGCCAGACGCTGCGGCGACAGCGCAGGAGGACCTACGAAAAGATGACATCGACAGCAGTGGCGGCCGGGTTGCCCACGACAACCGCAGCAGCAGATGAGGACGACACGCCGGCCTCGCCGACATCACCCGAGGACGACGACGAGTCTGAGACACCTTGACCTGGAGTTTTTCTACAAATATTAATTGAATTACTGAATTTTCTTGATGAGCGTTTCTTCAGCATGTTTACACACAAAAATGACAGGATTTGCTAAATGTTTTTGTCCCTCAAATGTTTTTCATCTTTTAATGCGGGGACGATGAGTTCACTTAAACAAATGTGGATTATTTAGAAACCAGCAATCTACAGTTCTTCCCAGGAGGTTTAATGACGTTAATCCTCCTCAGTGCACTAGACTGTCATCACTTCCACTGTCTCTTTGTGTGACAGACGTGTCACATATAATTTGAGTTAATACAGTTTTAATGGAGAGGCCCCCCTCCCTTCACCTTCTCTAATGGTGCTGCATGTTTTTGTCTTTTTATGCTGAAAGTGAAGTGAAAAGCCTCTTTGTTGATTTCAAAGACATGATTTTTCCCCTGTAAGTTTTTGGGCAGAGATATTTGGGGTTTTGACATGAATTTAAAAAAACAATTTGTTCAAAAAGACATTTTTTTCAAGAGAAGATGTCAAAATTTTTACAATGGGAATCTTTTTCATTGATGGCACTGAAGAGCACTATGTTTCCTACGGGGGGAGGTTGTTGTAAATTTCTTCTTTTTAGAACGATGATACACTGATGCTATGATTATTAAGAATTTAAATATCTGTTACCTGATTTATTTGCTAATGTAAGCTGAATAATGTTTTTTTTGTGTGACATTTCTGTTCAATGATCTTATAAAATATGTAATTTAGTTGTAGCTTCATATTTCCCTCCTAAAATGTACTTCCAGCTCACTGTTGATATTTTTAGCCTCAATTGCTAATTAACAGTGAGGTTTTTTTTTTCGGTTACAACACAAATCAGGGGAGGAAATATTCTTGTCGATGAAGAGAGGCTACACACGTTAATGATCAGCTGTAAATCGTTTTTGGGTTGAAACAGAAGAAGAATCATGGCTGATTAAACTGTTAGAGGAAATAATTACGTTTAAACCTGGTCGCTCTCCCTGTGCAATATGGAGTTTGAAAACATTATTACCTCAGATTTACTGTGCAGTGAAATAAATTAATATGCAAATATGAAACCATAAATGAAATCTTGATTAGACATATTAGTTGTTGTATTTACAGTTTGAATTTAATCAGCACAGTTAGATTCAGACTGTTCCCGGTGTAAAGCTAACATCGATTTTAAGAGTTTAAAAACCAGTAACATAAATAAAGCATTGATCTAGATCCTGTAAATACTGGAAACTATGGAGCCTGAGAGGGACATGGAAGAAAAAGGCCAGTTGGAAAACGCATTTCATAGATCTTGAGAAACTTTTTCCGATGTTAGTTAAAATATAAACCTCGACATAAACACATTTACATCTCATAGATAATGTAACAGATGATGAAATTAACGCGCTATAGACCAGTGACTGCGTAAAGATGGACGACATGACAGCTCCCTATCGCCTGGTGGTTAGCTGCAGCACAGGTCATAGACCCCGCCTCCATGTTAGCAGATGGATACAAACTAAAACATCAAAGAATGATAAACTCTGTTTTTCCTAAAGTTTCCTAAAGCCCTGATTGGTCGGGTGTGTGTGTGGGCGGGATTTTCTGATACCCACCCACCCTCCAATCATTACTGTACAGACTCTACACCAGCAGAAAGATGGCAGCGCTTGTATCCAGTATCTGTTAGCTTCATGTTTGTTCATGGAGGAAGTGGAGACGTGGTCGCCATCTTTGTTTAATATAAATAGTCACTGGCTGAGACACGACAGAATACTTGTAAAATGTCAAAATAAGTGTCACAAACAGATGAAATATTAAAATATAATGTAACCACTTCACTATTAGAAATATTTATCGAATATAACGTGCTGAAAACATATTATTAAGTGTACTTACCTGTATATCAGCATTAAAATAAATCAGTTGAAAAAATAAAAGTAGTTGTTTACAACACTTGAACAAACTCACCAATAACTGAGAAATAATTATTAGCTGCAGTTCTAGACAAAAATATCTTTTCTTTATTAAAATCACACTTTATTTAACATGAACTAAATTATTCTCTCATTTCAAATCATTTTGTTGCTACTGTAATGTTAAATTTCACAGTAATTATTTATTTCTGTCACGTCACAATGTTTTAACAGTTGTTTCTCTTTTTGCACATTAGGTTATGAATATTAGAATGAACTCAGTTTGTAGACTAATAAAATTGAAACTGTAACGAGATAAAACATGCATAGCCATTGTTCTGTGAGTACGTTGGTGAAAAAACGCTTTTATTTTAAGTTTCGCACATTTAAAACGTGACTCTATAATTATTATCACTGTGTCCACTTAAAACAATTTATTTAAAATAGTTCTTGAAAGGTTTATATGTTGATGTTTTTACATGTTGAATTAATGTAAACAGTAATGCATTGTGGGTAAATGGCAACAAAAACAAAAAACACTGTTGGCCGGAGCATCTGTACCTCATTCACATGCAAAATAAAAATAAGCAAAGAAACTGTCAGAGGACTGTGATTGTTTCAAACCGATTCATTATGAACTGACCTGAGATCAGGTGTGAGTTGTCTCTACTGCCTGAATAAAAACCTGAAGAATCATTCCCTGGATGATCGACAAACTGAGACGCACAACAACAACGCCTAACATCCTGGACAAAATGAATCATTTAATTTACATCAACAGCTGTAGTTCCCACTGGCATGTAGAGAGGGTCATTAGTGACATTACATTATGTTGTTTTAAAAAGAGGAACGAAATTTATTAGAAATAAAATGTTGTTAGAAATGTAAAGAGAAACTAGGGTCAGGAAGAAGAAATGTTCCCATCTCCTGCCTCTCATAAATCTCTATTTCTCCGAGGCAGTGCAGCCTGTTTAACTGTTAAGCTACCAGCGCCTCCAAGCGGGTTGATAAAATTAACAATAATCAATCACTGATTAATTATTCTATCCCAGTTACTATTCCAACATTACAGGTGGTCGAGCTGCTAATTTAAACTTTAATTATCACATTAATCAAAGCTGCAAACTTATCAATCTGAAAAGCAATCTAGTAACTATATCAGAGAAAAGTAGTGAGTATAGTGCTAGGAGAAAAGTGGTAGACCTGTATATGTACTAAAAACCACAGTACTTGGAGTAAATGTACTTAGTTACTTTGTCCACAGAGTAAGATAAAATGTGATTAAAAACTTTTTAAATCTGACTCAGGTCTGAGACAACACCTCTGATTCTGGTCAGATGATCCAGGCATCCAAATTATACTATTGGCCGAAGGCCCAGAGTGAGATTCATCGCTAGTGAGAGGAGCCACACACACATTACCACACAATACCCTCAGCGTGGAGCTGTGATGAAGAGTGAGCAGATGTAGGGCAGACAATGAGCACGCCCATTACACAAAGCCCATCTTCCACGTCATTACTGCACACACACACACATACCGCTCACTCACTCTGGCGTGTGTGTTATGGGCATGTGTGAGCATCTTCGATGATCATCGTTGTTCTCGTGTTTGTTGTCACTGCATCTGAAACTCAGGTCCGTTCTTTGAAAATGTATCCTAAAGGAACAGTCCGTCGTTTTAATTCAATCCAGATTCTACTTATAATAGTTTAGCTGAAGAATAGGTTAGCTTAGCTTAGACAAAACACTGGAGGTAGAGGGGAAGTGTTAGTCTCCTGTGCTTGACGCTGAACCACGCAGTGTTTTATTCGATGTGTTTAAATAAAGTTTGTAATCAGACATCAGGTTTTTTACTCCATTACAGTTACCAGTTACTTTACAGACAGAAAACATGGGATCAGTTTAGAACCTGAGAAACTACAGAATTACTCTGTTAGAGGTCAAAGTACTGCAGTAAAAGTATTGATGGCGTACATGTGAGACATTTAACTACAGTAGAGTACTGAAGGCAGTACTGTTACTTAAACAGAGTACTCACTGCATTTAGAGTAATCAGAGTGACCAAAGGTAGCAGAGGAGGCTGATAAATACCACTATTACAACAGCCATTGTTACTGGGGCTTGTTTTATTAACACACACATGAACACACTCTGTTGCTCCAGGTCAGCCACAGCTTGTCTCATTTAAAAACAGGAAGGACTAAAGTCTGTGTGTGTGTGTGTCTGTGTGTCTCCGTGTGTGTGTGTGTGTCTCTGTGTGTGTGTGTGCCTGTGTGTGTGTCTCAGGTGTGTGTCTGTGTGCCTCTGTGTCTGTGTGCCCTGTGTGTGTGTGTGTGTGTGTGTAAAGTTGGGGATAAAAATGTGTTCACTGTGAGTCAGGAGCCTGCAAAGGCCTGTTCAAAGCCTCCTCCTGCTCTCAGATCTTAGTCCAGGTTCAGGGAGAGACCGTGGTCTGGTGAACCTGGTCTCTGGTCTCACAGTCCTCCATCCTCCTCCTGGACCAGGCCCTCCTGCTGGGAGGAGGTCTCTGATGGTCTCTACTGGTCTCTGATGGTCGGGGGTCAGCAGTAAATTAGGTCTGGTTCCACCCTGATCCTGACTCAGCCCCTCAGAGCTCAGTGTCAGTCGCCAACAGGAACTAAAAATATTTTCCTGTTTATTATCAACACACAGAGGGAGAGGACGATGTGACATCAGCAGCAGCAGTGAGGTCACAGTGATGTCATCGACCCATCATCTGTGTGTGTGTGTTTTTATAAAAATAACATGACAGAGGCTTGTAGGTCAGAGTAAATATTTGAGGAGCTTAACACATGCTAACATGCTACCACACACACACAGTAAAGTGTTAATCTGAGCAGCTCAGAGACGGGGACTCATCACAGACCATCAGAGACTCAGAACGTGAGTCTGGATCAACAGAAACCATTACTGACACAGTTAGAAACAGGAACTCTGTGGATCCAGGTCTTAGTCCGGTCCAGAGGTCCCTCTCAGTCCAGAGTCACTGTGGGACCAGAGGATCAGACTGAATCAGACTTCAGCCTGAACTTCATCAGTCCTCTCACCTCCTCTGTCTGTAACCGTGGCAACAGAATCTCCTCAGGACCTGGTCCTGGCCCCAACCCCAATGGCCAGCTTGAAGCAGCCGAGCGTGATTGGGATGCACTCAGATGTGACCAGATGTGACTGATGGCGGATCGATGTGATCAGGTATGATCAGGATGGCGATCGGTGACCTGACGCTGACCTCGGCGATTGGATGCACTGGCTGGCATCGACGCGATCAGGTGGCTTAATCGTGATACACCAGGTGATCGATATGACTGCGTGATCGGATGATCAGATGATCAGGTGTGATCAGACATGATCAGGTGTGATCGGATGATCGTATTTTGTGACTGACATGACTCGTGATCGGATGTGACCAGGTGTGATCTTGATGCACCGCATGCATCTGCGTGATCAGACGTGACTGACGCAGATCAGGTGACCAGACGTGATCAGGTGATCAGGTGACTGATACGATCAGGCGTGATCAGCACTGATATGACTCGTGCGCATCGACATGGATCGGGTGTGACCGGATGTGACTGTGTGCATCGGATGTGATCAGATGCATCGTGCAATCGCATGCATCGTGCATCAGGTGATCAGATATGGATCGGGTGTGACTGTGGTGTGACTGGGACAGGATCAGGTGCGATCTGATATGATCAGGTGAGTTCGATGATCAGGTGTGATCGATGTGATCAGATGTGATCAGGTGAGTAGGTGTGATCAGATATGATCAGGTGTGATCGATGATCAGTGAACGGATGTGATCAGATGTGATCAGGTATCAGGTGACCAGATACGATCAGGTGATCAGTGCATCGGGTTATGACTAGATATGACCGTGATCAGATATGATCAGGTGTGACTAAAAGTGACCAGATATGACTGATATGATCAGTGTGATCAGATGAACCAGCTGTTGTTATTCTTTCTTCACGTCAGAGATTTTGCTGGAATTCTTAATCTCAGATTGAGAGAAACTGATTTGATTGATAAATCTGTGCCTCTGGAAGCCAAACTGAAGCTGAGGTTTGAAGCAGTGAAATCAGCAGAAAGACGACGGCGCCTCCTGCAGGACAAACTCTGAACTACACCTGAAACTATTTCACTGTTTTCATCTGATGTTCTTTGTTTTATTCGTCTGTTTGTGGAGTTTATAGATAAATCAGATTTAAATTAATCATCTGAGAAAATATAAAAACAGGAAACAGGGAAAACATGACTTTCACAATAAAAGCCTTCATGAGAAACTGAGTCCACAGATTTAGATTCAAAGTTTGTTTGTCTCTTCATCCTGCTCTCTTCTTTCTTTTCCTCCTCTTTGTTTTCTCCTCCTTCGTTCTCAGACAGAAAGAGGAGGAGAGATGAAAAATGAGGAGAGAAAAAAGGAGGACAGAGGACAGAAGGAAGGAGGGATGAAACAGGAGAGGAAGAAAAACAGGATGAAGAAAAAAAGATTAACTTTTTCTTCCTCACTTTTGTTTTTCTCACCTCATTTTCCTCCTCTCTGTCCATTTCTTTTTACCTCCTTAAACCTCCCCCTCCCTCTCTTCCTGTTAACCCCCTCCCCCTCCCCTCATGTCATATTGATGACGATCAGCAGATGGAAGCTGAGTTTTACAGAAAACCTGAATGTGTCATTGCCCCGCGGCATCATGGGTCATGTTACAGTTTGTTTTCTCTTTGCTCCTCAGAATCTTCACATTAGATTATTGATTATTACTGATCAGAAATTAAACAAAAACGTTTAAACTTTTAACAGTGAAGATTTTTTTACAGTGAAGTGAAGGAAAATGAGCTTTTTCTTTTTCTGTCAAACAACAAATCAATAAACGATCAGATTTATTGATCATGACAGACGCAGCTGAAATGTATCTGCACAAATCTTCACTGTAAAAAGTTTCTGTGTTTTATCACTTTCTATCAGACACTGTAAATAAATAAGACTCAGACTGAGATTCATCTGTGATCAATAAAAGACCTGACGTTTGTCGTTTCCTGTTCAGTTCAGACTCAGGAAACATCACAACCTGTTTCTGTTCAAACCACGAGTCTGAATCTGAGTCCACATGGACTGAGACTGAACCAGGACCACGATGAATCGGACTGAACTCGACAGTTTCATTTGATTGTTACATTAGAACGTCCTGTGTACCCACCTCCTAATCAGAGACGTACCTGCTCACCTGTCCAGGTGTTGAAGATGATGAAGATGATGAAGACAACACTTCCTGTCAGGCTCCACCTTCACCTGCAGGTCTGAGCCGTCCTCTTCATCTGGACCAGGAGGTCTCAGGTGAGCAGGTTGTTTGGATATTAACAGAGGTGATGAGTTCAGGTGCTGTCAGGAGTGTAGGAAACAGTTAAACAGTTTTAACACAAAGAGAAAAGTTTGATCTTTTCAGTGTTTTATTGAAAACCCCTCAGTATAGTTTTTGTTACACCACAAAAAGTCAAACACAGTTTTTCTTCCACAGACGATGGGACGACGGCGGGAAACTAACAGCTGACAGAGGAGTGAGCTGGGGTCAAAGGTCAAAGGCGTGGGTCAACTATCACCTCGCTGCAGAAAAACAAACAAAAAAACATCTGTAAAATTATTTAACAAAATAAAAACAAACCTGAAACTGAGCTGAGAGTCTATTTACAATATTGCCTTAAAAACCAGTTAAAACCAGCAGGTCTGACAGACGTGACCTTTGACCTCTTACACCAAACAACACCACCTTAAACACGTCCTTCTGTCTGGTTCATGTTTCTATTTACGACGTGTAATCTAACGACCGACCACCAGGGGTCAACGCTTCCACCGACCAACACGAGTAAAACTAACGAGTCAGAATCAAACGCAGCTCAAACCCAACGAGGTTTTATCATTTAAACCTGAAACATGCTTCAGGACACGACAGGAAACCAAACGTCCGAGCTCTGCGACGACCCAGTTTCTACGTTTAACTGTGCTTTACTGTCTGTTCTGGAGCTTTTGATCAGATCACATGATCTTCAGCAGCAGGTGGAGTCGACTGTGGACGTTAAATTTACCTGACTGATTTATCACCTGTTGTTTCCACAGAGAAAAGATTTTAAAATGTTTTTATAAACATGATTGCAGCTGAAACTGTGAAAATCTCATTTTTAAAACTGATCCTGAACCAGATTAAAGTCTGAGAGTTAAAATATTTCTCTGTGTGAAAACAGACTCATGGTCGTATTTAAACTGATGCCGTTTTTAAAAGTGTAAATGAGTTAAAAGCTAAAAGTTTACAGCAGTTTAAAGTCGGAGCTGAACAGAGACCTGCTGCTTCGTCACGAACAAACCCGACTCACCCGGAGACTAATCTGATTTATTGAAAGGTTTTTAGACGCTGTGATCGTTTCTTTATTTCCTTATTGATTTTCTTTCTTTCTGACCAGGTCAGGTTTGCTCCTGTTGTAAAGCAGGAGAAAGTAAAAAGTAAAACCGACGCAGACGCAGCGACACCTGAGACAGGTGAGTCCTGTTTCTGACTCCGCCTCCTTCGGACAGGTCGGACCGGACTCTGGGAGACCCAGCCGGTGTTTCCTTTAAGTCCTCCATATCCCACAATCCACTGCACCACCTGTCGATGTGACGGTGCATTCAGGTGTCCTCGGCCAGCTCGTAAACTCAGAAACTGAGATGTGTCAGTGAACGCATTGCAGGAAGTGAAAAAGGCTGACAGAGGTTAGAGGGAAAACTCTGGATCGAGACCGAAATAAAACGGTTCCTGTTTTAACTGAACCCTTGAACCAGATCCTGGTCCTCAACCTGGTCCTAATCCTGGTTCTGGTCTCAGGTGAAAGAGTTTAGTCAACCTGTTGTTAGTTTTCTCACATTTAACAAATCCTAACTGAACCTCTTTCAGTTTCTGACCTGATGAGCTGACAAGGAACACCTGAACGCACCACACGTTAGGTTTAGTTCCAAGTGTGAGTAGGCGGAGCCTGAGGTGTGACACAGCCGCGGTCTGAACATCACGAGGGGATGGGCAGTTTAAGAACGAGCCGCTCGGTTTAACATCAAACTAAAAACATGAACAGCTGCTGATCAGGGACAAAAAACCAAACACATCAGAACTAAGAATTCCTCCCACCCGCCCCCTAATCTTCCCTGTAGATCCCCTACAATAAATCAAACACACACTAGGAATAATATTAATATGATCTCCTACGAGGACCTGAGGCAGGTCTGAGGGACTGAGACAGAGACAGCAGAGTCCATGTGATCGGGTTCAGAGACGGAGGATGAAAAGAAACACGTGACGTCCCTGATCAGGCGGTGGAGGTCCTGAAGGGGGCGCTCTCTCCTCCTCTCTCTCCCCGGCAGAGTCTGATATGGTTGCAGAAAAGAATGAGGTTCTGATCCTGAACGACAGAGTCTGTGGTGGTCTGATGAAGGCTCAAACACATGAAGGTAAAACAGTAAAAAAAACAAAGAAGAAGGGGGAGGAGGAGGAGGAGGTCCTGATGTGAGACGAGAGGACGGCTGCAGACTTTGGTGGAGTTGATGGTTTCAGAAAGCTGTGGAGGTTTAGGACAGAGTCCAGCACAGACTACAAGAGTCTCAGACCTCTGAGGTTTAGTCCCAGGATGTTATCAGCTTTGGGAGTATCCGATTACTCCTGGAGTAATCCACTACTGGCCTGAATTATCAGATGTTTTTAGCTGCAGGTGAGGTGTTAGGATCAAACAAACGAGCCAATGGAAAAACAGCTCAGGTGAGACAGACTCTGCTCCCTCTGATCAGGGTCGTGTGTCAGAGGCGGCCATTTTGTTGTTGAACCTGGTCACACCTGAAGTCGACCCATCAGACCGGTTCAGCTCAGACCAGGCAGAGAACTGGACTCAGACAAACCTCGATACTGGATCACATCAGCATCTGGTTCAGGTGTCAGGTGACGTTGCATTTTTTTTTTTGATTCTGCACAGGTGAGACTCATGCTGCGTTCACAGTCCACCTGTTCAGTCTGGTTAAATCAACACTTCCTCTTTAGCTCGGTTTGTTTGTGTCAGAGTGAAAACTGTCGAGGTTTGAGGTGTGAACGCAAAAACCAACATCTGGATTTTACGACACTAAATCAACTCTTCATAAAGCTAAGCTAAACCAGCTAACAAGTGGATCTGGGACCAACAGATCTTGGAGAAGGTCTTGTAGCCTGGACTGGACTCGTCTCCTCGGTGCAGCAGCTCAACACAAGTGTCTATAAAAAAATTTCTGAGTGTCCAGTCCCTGAAGTTCGTAAAGATAAACCTGTTTTTGGACGAGTACTGTGCTTGAAGAGGTCGTCGGACACGAGCAGGAGAAGAAGAAACGACCACAGAGAGAGAGACAGAAACCCGGTCTGGTCCGGTCCGGTCCGTTCTGGCTCTCACCTGCTCTCTAAAAACATCTCTGCTAATGAGGAGCCGATCCACACCAAGACTTCACCTTTAGATTCAGCCGTCCAGAGAACATTTAGACCAGGATCAGAGTCCAGGATCAGAGGATCAGAGGAGAGGAGTCAGACTTACCGGACAGATCCTGAACCAGGTTTTAAAGGGAAACATGTGGAGTCTTCAGCTGAGAACCAACAGGTACAGTCCTGATAAAATCTTCTTATATATTATCTAAAAATAAAGACGTGATATTCTATTGCAAACTGAAAGGAACTATCTGAGATCACACTGTTCCTGTTGCTGCTGTTGCTGTCCCTGTTGTTGTTTGTTGTTGTTGTTGTTGTCTGGTGGAGGTCGGGTCCGGAGGTGGACTGAGACGGACAGAAACAGGACAGGACGACACACGGACGGCGCGCGGCTGGAGGACTAGTCGTCTTCGTCGTCGTCATCTTCCTCGCCTTCGTCGTCCACGTCTCTCTTCCTCTTCTGTCCCTGAACGCCCGCCTGATCCTCTGCAGAGAGAGAGACAAACAACCGACCAATCAGGAGGCAGCTCTCAGGATCCTGACCAATCACAACTCCTCAACTAAAACCTCTGTTTTATTTTACTGACAGAAAATCTGACAGGAAAAAAAATGAGAGGTGGTTCATCCTCAAAGAAACCGCCATCATGGTTCACTCACCTTCCTCCTCCTCCTCCTCTGCATAGTCTTCCTCATCCTCGTCCTCATCCTGAGACAAAGACAGAAGAAGAAAAGAAAACACAGTTTAACTTCAGTTTCTCTGCAGACGGTTTTCAAAATAAAAGGCAGCTTGATTCTGATTGGACGACACTAACAAAGCTCTATGACTATTGATGACGTCTACGTCAGTGTGACCAGGCTGATCTCCATCAGACCGACTCTGACAGCTGCTCCTCCTCCTCCTCTCAGATTCATGGTTTTAAAATGTTTCTCTGATTATAAACATTTAAATAAATAGAAAATATTTTGTTTTATTTTAACATTAATAACAAAGAAAAGTCAGAATATTTCTGTAAAACAACTGTATAATCTAAATTATAAAAACTCTATAGTTTATTTTCTAAAAGGTTTTGATGTGTAAAATAAGTTTGTTTTTCAGTGTTTCTTCTTCATATCAAATAAATTGCCTCTAAAATGTTGCAAAACTTAACGTTAACTTTTTTTTAACATTTATTTTGAAATCTTGACATTTTATTTTGAAAAATAGAAAAATAAATAACTGATCTTTTGATAAAAGTTACTGAAATTTAAGTTTTTGATCCGAACAGAGAGAAAAACCTTTTTCCCTTTCAGACGTTCTCTGTTCCGTCTGATTGGGGCCGTGTGTCAGAGGCGGCCATTTTGGTGCTGAACCTGGTCAAGAACACGGTCACACCTGAGGTCGACCCATCAGACTGGCTCAGGTTAGACCAGGCAGAGAACTGGACTCAAATAAACCTCGATACTGGATCACACCAGCATCAGACTTCACTCTGTGGTTCAGAAGTCGTGACTTTACAGACTGTTCTCTGCCTGGAGCACAGGTGCATTATGGGAGGGGAAGCAGACCTGTATCTGAGCCGGCCGTGGATCGGCCTGCAGGCTGAAGCCTGAGTTGCCCACCTGATCGGCCCGGTTCACCTGAAAGCTCAGCCCCACCTCTCCTCCCTCTGAGCCGTCCTCATCCTCCTCTTCATCGTCCTCGTCGTCATAGTCGCCAGTCGGCCCCGCCCCGTCCTTGCCGTCCTCGTCTGCGATCACAGAGACAACGTTCAGAGAGAGATGACGTTTGTATGGAAATTAGATACAAACATTTAGACAACGTTCCCACCTTCATCCTCGGCCTCGGAGTCGGGAGCCTCGTTGTCCTCCTGGTCGAAGCCGTCCAGGTAGGTGACCTGAGGCAGCAGCTCAAACACGCTCTCCCTGTAGTCCTCCAGAGACGTGATCTCACAGTTGAACAGGTCCAGACTCTGCAGGCTCTTCAGGTTTTGCTGCAGCAGGAAAAACATCACATTGGCATGTTAGCAGCTAACAGACGGACCAGTGGTCCTGAGCAGATACAATGTGAGTGAGTGTTTTCTGACCAGTGCCTCCACGTTGCTCAGCTCTTTGATCTTGTTCCCGCTCAGGTTGAGGTAGGTCAGGTTGGGACATTTCTCTGACAGAGTCTCCAGAGAACCAGACAGGTTGTTGTCGCTCAGCTCCAACTGACAAAACACAAAGAAAACAGTTAGAAAGCTCTGCTTATTTACAACTGACCTGACCTGAAAACATGGTTTCCTGGTTAGCCAGCTAACCTAGCTAATGATTAGTTTAGCCGTACCTTGCGTAGTTTGGGCAGCGACGGCAGTTTAGCCAGCGAGCTCAGACCCACGTTGACCATACTGAGGAACTCGAGCTCCGTGAACTCGTCCGTCAGACCTTCGACCTCGCCGTCTGCAGAGCGACTGTTGTCGACCACCAGCTCTGCGATCTGAGACAAAGACAGAGAGGAATTCATTTAAAATCCAGATTAAACCAGTGAAGACACAGCTCAGGACAGAATATTTGTTACAGTAATAGATTACTTCAGGCTGTGGGAAATATTGACGAACACCCTCTGTACTGGGGTTGGGATTTTAGTTCTTTACCACCAAAAAAAACATGTATTTGTTTAAGCACCACCTAGTGGCTCATGGAAATAGCAGCTCTGAAAGGAGGAAGTGAGGTCATAGAATACCAGGAAGTAATGTTCAGGAACATTTTATTGATGCACTAGAGATATTGTTTAGTACTTTCAAAGATTCTTACCTGTTTGTATTTTCTCTTATTAAATCCTTGGAAGATAAGATGTTAAACTGTAGCTGTCTTTCAGTGAGGACAGCACAGTCAAACAAATCATCAATTAATCAATTAGATAATAAATAACTGGCAGATTCATCGATGATGAAAGCAGGGCTGTTTTTATCATTAATTACCTACAAATTATTTTCTCAATGAACCTGAGTATTTGTTATTTCACTGGAAAAACAAGAAAAAAGACAGACAGACAGGTGGTGTGTGAGGTCTGGTGGCTGCTTGTGTTTCCTCACTGTTTCTTATATAAGAGCAGAGACTGTGTCAGAGCTTCAGGCCAACAGGCATCAATGAACAGCTCCTCCATTACTACACATTACTACCACAGAGAGGGAGCTGGGGCTTTAACCTACTATAATCTACACCGGGGGGGGGGGGCTCTGTCCCCACACACACCATCTCCCCCCCCCCCCCCCCCCCCCCCCCCCCCCGGCCTTCATAAAACATGACACCATGAGTTGTCTGTTAGGAGTTTGTTTCTGAAGTGAATTGAGTCTGAACCGTGAACAGGACTGTGTTATTTAACGGAAGCTGCTCGGTTGTTATATAACTTAATCACACACACACACACAGACGAGCCCTGCTTTTAAAAGAAAAGAGACGAAACAACCCGAATAACGCCGATTAATGCCGGACACGTTAGCCCGTGGTTTAACGGCGGTGGACGGTTAAACACCGACCTCAGTCCGTGTGGCGGTAAATGTGTAAATGCAGCGACATGATGATGTGTAGATCCGGTCATATTCAGTCCTCCGCGTGGTTACACTAACCCCAGTAATCTGCCTCGGTCGGTAACGCCATTTTGACTCGTTACGACGCTGTTATTCAAACACCAACACTCCGCGTTACACGGTAATCACGTTACAGTAACGGAACACGGTGTAACGCTATCTTCGTTGGTTTGTTTTATGAGGCGTTTGTCAGAAATATTCGTCGATATCTGTGTGATTCCGCGTCGACGCGGCAGCTAATCCGCTTTCTGTAACGGTAAGTCGGTAACGCGTTACTACCGAGCTGCAGCTCCGCACTCAAAATGTCTGTGACCGACCTCCGCGCGCCCCGCGTCCATCACCGGCCAGGGTCGCACCAAAACACCGATTAAAGCCTCACATTAGCCACTGAATGTGGTTCTGAACCGAATCTAACGACGCGGGTTTTCATAAAATGTCCGGTTACACGGGTTTTCCGTCGAAGTTTTAAGCCGTTGGCGACTTAAAATGTCCGCTCGCAGAGAACCGAGTGCCCGCCGACGTCGTTGTTGTCGAGGTCGATACGCAGTGTTTAAAAGCCCGCGGAGAGCTCCCAAAACGCCCGCCCCGGTGCCGAACCAAACACCCGCATGTTCAGCTGAAGTTATTCTTATTAGTGTGTCGTTATTCTCCGGTAAACCCGAGCTGCTCCGAGCGGCCGGTGACTGATTAAAAGTTAAACTTGCACGTCGTTATCCGTGAAGGTGTTTCAAATGAAGCGGGACAGAACGGGACTGAGCGGGCGGGTTACACGTCCCGGGTTTCGGGATATGAATCGCGAATTCAGCGGTAATAAATACATTTTGACTGAACAGGGGTTAGAGAAGGGATTTCACCGGGGAGGAGGGGGCGGGCGGACGGAGCGAGCCGCGAGATGCTTCCACATCCATCCGGGATCGCTGCTCTGAGCCGAGCGGGAGTCGATCAGACCGTAACCTGATCGATAAGAGGTTTAACGGACCGAGTGTCCCACAGCAAAGTTTCCGTTCAGAGTGTTATCGGCGGCGGACTCCATGTGATGAGCGAGGCGGAGCAGCCAGCCAGGCTTCGCTCGCACATCACCTCCCGGGCTATTTCAGGCAACAATTAAAATGTTGTTAAAATGAAAGAGACTCACCTCCGCCGGGTTCCGGCTCCGCAGCTCCAGAGTGATCCTCTTCTTCATGTCCATGTTGAAGTCTGCCGTGCGAGGTGATTAAAAAGCGTCGGTAAACACTTGAGAAAGTCCCGGGGATCAGAGCGGGGGCTGCTCTCCTCTGACGGCCACAGTTTGCCTACTGATCCTCCATGATACATCCCGCCCTGCCCCCTCCGCCGCAGCCCCGCCCCCCGCCGCACAGGGTTGGCCGCGCGTCTCTACGCTGCCGCCGATTGGACGGCGAGCACGTCAATCAGGTCTTGATCGGCCATAATCCACGAGCTGGGCGGGAAGATCCCAAAAGCCACTGGCAGCCTGACAAAGCCTCATGGGAGCTGTAGTTATTTAATACCAGCAACATAATCGTTACAGCTCGATCATTATCGGGTATTAAATCTAAACAATCATGTGTATGGCCATTTTCCTCTTGATTGACAGATGTCTCAGCCAACTGTAATCCACCATTGTCTCTAGTCCCGCCTCCTCTCCAGTCACGGCCTTTTTAATGAAGATTTTTATTAGATTTTGTTGAATCCATTGATCACCTGTTTTATAAAACACCTGAACATTAATAAACCATCACATCAGCAGGTATCAGCTGATCGATCAGTATCAGTGTATCTGTGTGTCAGTCGATCAATAACAGTCAGTGTTGATACAAAAATGTCAAAGTAGGTTTGAGGTCATTTAGAAACAGTCTCCATTACAGAGCTGATCCTCCAGAGACTCAGACAGGACCAGTTTTACTCTGAAATGTCCCAGTCTGTATCTGGGTCAGTCATCAAGGTTTGTTCTGGCTCCAGGGCTGGCTCAGGTCATTGATCCATTATCAGTTATTACTGATGATTTTCTTCAGATCAATAAACAGTTTTCTGTATTTATGTGTTTTTTTTTCCTTTTGTTATCATGAGGTTACTGATCTGCTGGTTTTGAACCGTCTCTGTATAATTAATGTTTATTATAATTATTTTCATATATCTGTATGATAAGAGAATAAACAAGTATCTCAGTCAGTTCTTGTTTTTTCAGATTTAAAGAAACATTAACAAATATAAGTAGAAACACAACGAGGCTGTAAAGGTGGACTGGTGAGTAGATGGGTTTTCATGTTAACGTCCCCGACAACCTCTGTAGTCTCATTTAGACACTCGTTAGCAACCGCCTTTTTTAAGACACGTAAAAGCTTCAAACATCAGGAGTGGGGGATTTACTGACCCATTTTATGTCGGAGAATAAAACCTGAAAATGTCTTGAGCTTGTGTTAAAACCACAGACCTTATTTCAGACATTTAACCAGAAACACACTGACTTTGGGACGAGGGAACAGGAAGTGCTAACATGCTAACTTACTTGTTGGATCGTTACTGTTAGTTTGACACCTGAACGCCTTGTGCAACGTTCAACTGTCACAGTGTAAAAGCTTCAGTAACACAACACTCAGATCTTATTCAAAAAAACAAGTGTTTATATTTCAGATCCAATGCAGGCAGCCATCATCATCATTATCATCATCATCATGTTGAAGCATTCAGGTACAGTTAAAAAAATACAACTTTTTATGTACATAGAAAAAGGTTGGCTTTGCTGAGCTTTATAAAAATAACTATCATCAACTGAAATGACGCAGAATCACTGATCAGAGGAAGAAAGGGCACGACGGAGAGGAAACAAGCTACCAAACATGAAAATCAGCTGACGGGCAGTAATCAATAACTGATCAGAGGCTGTGGGACCAAACAGGGCTGAACCAGGACAGGAGAATCAGGGTCAACAAAAACCCTCTGAAGGACCAGACCGGAGGATTTAGATGTTTTATGTCCGACTACAGATCCAGTCGACTCTCGCCTGTTTTGTTAAAGAAACGTTAAGAGATGTTTTAGAGCCAAACAAAATGTTGAATTTGTTTCCACTGAAGGTAAAAATACAGGGAAACATTTCACTAATGAATATTTTCTCAGATTCACAGTGAAGATTCTTAAATGACTTTTATTTCTGATCGTTGTTAAAGTGACTCTTTAAGTGCTCATTGTCGACTGTTTTGTTTAATAGTCTGACGTTTTATGGTCTAAACGATCAAGAAAATAACATTAGAGCTGCAATAATTAGACGATTAATAAGTCTATCAGTCAGACAGAAAACTAATATTTTAATTAATAATTAATTGATTATCAAAAATGCAAAAAATGCACCGGTTCCTCCCTCAAACCTCAATATTTATCTTTTTTTAAGTTCTCAAAATGACCAAAAACTTTGAAAATGTGAACATTCACTGGTTTTCTTGGTCGATGTTAAACTAAATATATTTGGGGTTTTGAACTGTTCCAGAGGATAATCAACAGATTAATCAATAATTTTAATTGTTAGTTGTGGTAACTGCTTCAAAAAGAATTCTGTCAGTTAGGATTTTTGTTTTGGTCTCAAATCTCAGATATTTAAATGTCCCTAAATGCACCATCAGGGCCAGTTCAGGGACAGTTTTAAAAATGGTCTTTGCTCTCGATTGTTTCATTGTTGTTTTTTAACTTTGACCAGGAAATAAAGACGAGTGATGTTTTACTGTGAGAACGAACTGAAACGGAGAGGAAATCAGTCAGAAAGTAAAAATAGAGACAATGAGGAGTTAAAGGGCTAAAAACTTTAAAAAGCACAGGGACGTAAAACTCAGCTCTGCAGAGATGTTTTTTAGTTTTATCATCACACGTGAATTAATGAGAAACACAACTAACGATGAGCCACTGAAGAGCTGGAAGTCCTGAACCAGGTAAAGCAATTAATCAATAAGTCTAACAGAACTTTAATTGGCAATGATCTTCCTCAAATATTCATATTTACAAGTTTTTTTTTCTCTGATATTAAACTGAATCTTTGGGTTTTGGTTCATCACATCTGAAAACCTTCAACTGTGAGAAGAGCTGATGGGTGTTTTTCACCATTTTCGATCGATCAATCAATAACTGGCAGACTAATCAATAATAAAACTGATGAGTATCAGCCCTGTCGGACCCAACGAGCTGACGATGGAAAACGAAGCTGGTTTTAAAGAAGAATCATCATAATTACTGAACGACTGAAAGGTTTCCATGATGGATCTGGTTCGGTTCTGGTCGGGAATCCAAATCTGAGGATGAAGATCAGTTTATATTCAAACATCAGTGGGTTTGTTGACAAGTGACAAGAAACAGAGCAGATGATTCCCTTTGCTTCAAGAACAGCTCCACTCTCACCATTCAGCTTCCCCACTTTAATTTCCAGGAAGTAAACGGGAGATCTTGTTTGGCGCTCCGATAGGAAGTCAGTGGAGTTTGTCGCGTTTTTACACATGATGAAGTCGCGTCCGAAAACTAACATCCAACAACAAAAACTATATAAACAAAAAAACAACAACAAAAAGCAGGAAACAGTTCAGACTGAGTTACTGTAGTGTCCAAAAACCAAACAGAGAAAGAGGCTTTTCCTTTGTCTATTGTCCTCTGAGGAAGCAAAATGGTGCCGGGTTTGAGTGACTGGGTGACGTGGTCCCAATTTATCAGACTGAAGAGTTATGAAGGCCTCAGACAAACTGCTGTTGTTGGTTTCATTGATTTTCCCAGTAAAACTGAATATAAGAGATAAAGGGATACAAATGGCTCTAGCAGGGATAACCAATCGCATCCAAAACACAGAACTAAAACTCTAAATTCACTTATTGTACACAAACCAGCCGCCTTGTTTTATTCATCCTGCAGCATTTGCTCAGAGTCCGACCAGGGAAGCAAAATGGTGCATTAAAAGTGATGTTAAGGAAACAGGTGAGGACTGTCCACCCAAACCCCGTCGTTATGCCTGATTTGGTTTGGGATCACTGATGAAAACAAAAAACAGTCTCTCTGATCCATTCATCCAGCTTCATTTCCATCTGCAGCAGCCATTTTGCATCCTGCTAAAGTTAAGAGAACTAGTGGGAAATCAAAATAGGCTATCTACCATCATGTTTGTGGAGTCCGTTTCCAGTTTTTCTCTTCTGACTGTTGGAGAAACCATTTTGCTTCTCTCTGACGTGTTGGGATTCAAAATGGTTCATGACGAAACTACATGACTGTTAAGTCCTCAATCAGCCCACCTTTCTCTTTCTCCTCCAACTATTTTGCCTTTTTGGGGAAGCCATTTTGCTTCTCCTCTCTGACGTGTTAGAATAAAATCTTTCAGGGATTCAAAATGGTGCATGACTGAACTCTGTCGTCATGTTTGTTTAGGCCTCTGTCAGTTCCTCTTTCTCCTACTGTTTTTTGAAGGATGCCATTTTGTTTGCTTCAGTGAAGTGTTGGTATCAAATCATTCAGGGATTCAAAATGGTGCATGACTGAGATCCACCATCTTGTTTCTTTAGTCTGTTTTCACTCTGTCTCTCTGGGAAGCAATTTTGTCTCTGCTGTACCAAATTGTTCAGGGATTCTTGTGAGTCAAACCAACCCTCCTGTTACGATGTGTCTTTACGTCGGTGTCACCTCCTCCTCCTCCCCCCTCCCTCTCTGTTAGGAGCTGACCTCTGTCGTCTCTCCCCCCGTCTCTACCAGCGTCACCTGACCCTCCTCCCCCTCCATGATGATGCCTCCCTCCTGCAGCACCACCATCTCCCCCTCCTCCTCCACCACGCCGGTGGCCCCCTCCTCCTCGTCCTCCTCCCCTCCCACCACCTCCTCGGGGCTGGCGGCGGCGTTGGCGGCGGTGCTGCCGGTGGCGTTGGTGCTGTTGGCCTGACTCTGGGCCATGGCCTCCAGTTTGATGCGGTACTCCTCGGCCTCCTGCTCCTTACGCAGCAGCTGCTGCCGGTACTCCTGCGCCTTCCTGTTGGCCTCCTGCAGCTGCCTCTGCAACAGCTCCTGCAGGAGGAGGAGGAGGAGGAGGAAGAGGAGGTCATGGCACAGTCACTGCAACCATTTCAATGACTGTTTTCACTATTTCTGGGCAGCACAGAAAAGGTCTGACAACGGGAAAACAAAGATGTGGGTTCATAATAAAAAACACACTGTAAACCCCAGAGCTTCTATCAGGAGTACCCGCCAACTAGCTAACATACACATGCATACGTTAGCTAACTGTAACGTATCAGCTGCAGTCATTTCCTCTTATCAGCGCTGCAGCATCTGGAAAACAGGAGAGGCTCAGAGAAGCTGGACCAGGAAACAGGGTTTTCATCGGTCCTGACATCAGACTGAATCAGCCTCGGTGCCTCGTGTCTGTTCACCTCTGCTGTCTTCATCTAACAACAGTCAGTAAACTCATCATTCACTCACCGTCTCTCCCGTGTCGTTGTGGTTGTTCGTCACCTCCAGCTTCCTCTTCCTGCTGGGTGGAGGCTGAGGGTCCTCCGTAACCACTTCCTCTGTCACTGTGTTGGCCGGCACCGCCAGCACTGAAAACAAACAAACAAACAAACTCAGCATCAAACACTGATGTGACTCAGGACGTTGACCTGAACAGATTGTTTGTGTCGTACTCTGCTGTCCGTGCTGCATGGTGACGAAGAACGGCTGGGCCATCCCCCCGGTGGTCTGCAGGTTGCCGTGCTGGTCTGTTACTATGGTGATGACCCTCTGACCCCCCTCGTTGACAACAGTGGCGTGCTGGATGTTTGAGTCCAGAGCGCTGGCCGCCATCGCCTCCTCCGAGTCTCCTGAAACAGAAACATTAAAACATCAAAAAACTGTGTGTGTGTGTGTGTGTGTGTGTGTGTGTGTGTGTGTGTGTATGTGTGTACCTGCGTTGGCCTTGTTGAGCAGCTCAGCCAGGTTGACCACGCCCCCCTGTATGGCAGGTATTCCCTGGATGATGAACTGAGGCTGGTTGGTGGTGGTGCTCGTCTCCACGTTCATACTCACCTGGTTCATGTTCACCTGGTTCATGTTCACCTGGTTCTGCATGCCCTCCTACACGCACACACACACACACACACACACACACACACACACACACACAAAGAATGTAAGAAGTCTTCATTTCTTGAACTCGTCTAAATGTTCTCACGTCCCGTTGTTTTTTAACAAAACAAAACCTTAAAATAGAATCAAAATGAACTTTAAAGTTTTGTAATATTCTTAAGTATTACAGGAAAGTACAGACAATCTTCTGAGAGAAAAACGGTGCAACACCTATCAGCTAAACATTATCAAGCTAGCTAGCTAATTATCTAGCGTCAGCCAATGCAGTCTAGTGTTAGCGAGCTAGTCAGCTGTTCTGTTTAGTTTTTGTCGGATCATGTTGCAGTTACTTATTTACTTATTTTAGAAAATTGTCCAGATAAACTTTTTTTCAGAATATTTTCAACTATTTGTCCTAAAAGTTTGATTTACTGTTCGAAGGTCAAACTGTGATTCACATGCAGTAAAAACTCATGAGGATGCAGAGATAACATCTGAAAGTAGAAATGCCCAGCTGTCAATTAAACCTGCTCTACTCATGTTTCTGCGCCGCAGGTAAACTTCTGTCCTGACTGCAGCTCTGCGCTGCTCCACATGAGCGTGAATAAAAACCTCAGACGTCACCTCTGTCTGCGGCTCGTGTCTCACCTGCAGCAGCAGCATCAGCTCTGTGTTCTGGATGTCGACAGCGATGTCGAACGGCGTCTTGTCGAACTTGCTGAGCGCGTGGACATCAGCGCCGTGTTTGATGAGGGTCTCGGCGACGCCGTGGTGTCCGTGCTGAGCGGCCCAGTGCAGAGCCGTCATCTTCAGCATGTCTTTGGCGTTGATGTCTGCACCGCTCTGAGAGGAAGCAGAAGGTTTATCGATTCAGTCAGGGGTTAAAGTCTGTGGGTTTAAGAAAATGAATTTGGAGACGTCGTCCTGAGCTTTAGGAAACTGTGATGTCCCCTCTGTTTTATTTTTCTAATTTCAGGTTTTAATAAATAGACTTTTTAATGTCAGTAGAAAAACGTGTTTCATCGTCCAGACTTCTCTAACGTGAACAGAGTCCAGATTAAAGTCAGTCCAAACCCCCTCACCCGGACCAGCAGCTCCACGATGACCGTGTGTCCCTCGGCGGCGGCCATGTGCAGCGGGGTCCTGTCCACTTTGGTGCGGGCGTCTCTGCTGACGCCAGCTCTGAGCAGGACGTCGGCGGTGGAATAATGACCGTGCTGAGCAGCCAGGTGGAGGGGGGACGTCCCCAGCTACAGGACACACAGACAGACAGGTATCATCTTTACCATTGAGACTGTCAGGATTCATCCTGAACCTGTATCTCCTCCACAATGAGCAGACGTCTCACCCAGTCAGTGGTGAAAGGCGCTCCGTTGGCCATCAGGTTTCTGACCTCATCGTCCTGACCTTTCCGAGCCGCCTCCAGCAGACGCTTCCCCAGGTCCACCAACGACATCTGAGCACGCAGAGACGAGTTTAAAACACCAGGTCAGAGGTCAGAGGTTTCTTGTTGATTATCACTCTGCAGACACAAACTGCAGTGTCTGTTTATAATCTGTGATCAGTCTGATCAATAATTATTAATCACCTGGATCAGAGACGTGACATCACTTCATTTTTCAGGAACAAACACAGGTTGAACAGAAACATCATGAAACTGAGCAGCTGCAGAGTTTTTATAAAGAACTGATGTTAATGTTGTTAACTGTTTATTCTCCATGAGCCTTCACATCAGACCAGTTCGACATGTTCATTAATCCTAATGTTAAATGAACACACTGACACTCAGTCAGGGTTTAGTTAATATGAGTTCATGAAGAGAGTAGCTGGAGCTGTGGAGAGCTTTGAAACTGTGCTGTTTATGTTGCGTTGTCTGTTTGTGTTAACACCCCCACTCAACAAGGTTCATCTACAGAGGCTGTCCTGATAAAGTTCTATATATATAACAGCTGAATTTATGATTCCTGCAGTCAGTTACCAAATACTGACGATCAATCACAGTCTGAGGAATCATTCAGTTTGTCTCGACAGAAAATTAATGCAACTATTTTAAAACTCATTAGTTTTTTAGTGAAAAACCTGCAAAAAGTTTCCTCTCAAAGGAGAATATTTGATTTTTATTTCCTCTTCAATGATTCTAACCTGAATCTGTTACATGTTGACTCAGACTCATCAGAACCATCTTTATTACCAAGTCAGTTCAAACATATGAGGAGTTCATCTTTAGTCAGATAATAAACTGAAAGATAAGAAAAGATAAATTAGCTCAGAAATATGGACAATAGAATAGGCCAGGTATATAAAGAACATGTGCTGCAGGTCAGTTCACCGGAGGTTAAACACCTGAAGACTTCACCCTGGTCTGAGTGACATGAGAACAGGGATTTATCCTGTTTGTCCATTAATCGATAAGATAATCAATAATTAGTTGGTCTAAAGTTACAGCATTTTTTTTTTTTGCTGTAGCAGGAACATGAATCAACCTTTAATGAAGATAAAGGTGATTAATCTGAAACAATGAAGTCGATGTGTCCGATAATGGAATCAAACTTGCGGGTTGTTTTGGGCACTAACACCGTAAACACCCACGAGACCAAACTAAACACAAACAACAACCGGATAAATAAACCGACGGTGACTGTGTTTAACACGGAGGACCGGTGTGACGGTGTTTCTACTGGAAACACTGGTTTTCTTTAATCGTAAATTGAACAAAGCTAGGCAAGTTAGCCCGACACCGTGTCCGATAATGGAACCCTGCTGTTACACAGCGTCTGTGGTTGCGACACAGCGGAGAAGGACGAGGATTTTCTCCCCGCGGCCGAGGAGCCATTTTACGCGCCTTCATGAACAGAAAAGAGTCCGCCATGTGCCACGTACCCCCGCGCCCCCTCTCCGGGCTCTTATTTACCACCTCCACCGTTAAACACCGTCACCTCCACCGCCCAAACATTTACAGTAACACCGACAGGAAACCGTTTGATATTAAGTTGTTGGTTTTCCGGGGGAAGTCAGAGAGAAATTTCCTATTTTACACACGGAGAAAAAACTACTTCCACATCCGGTTAACTAGCTTTCTTCAGCGCGCACCGTCAAACGGCTTACCGGAGACCTGTGCGGTCACACTGCCGCGGTACATCTGCTTATTCATGTACGACTTTACCGTGTGGAGGTTCATAAAAACACCGTTTAATTCCCGGGGAGGACGGCGGCTCAGATACTCACCGTGTCCAGGTTTGTTAGGAGCCAGCCAGCGCTTCTCTCTGCTAATGTTAGCACGCTAGCCGGCTAGCGAAAACAACCCGCCCGGTGTGCGGAGGTTTGTGCGCTAAATTCTCTGCGGTAAGTACGGACAGCTCAGTAACGTGCACACTTTCATACACAAGGCTCAAAACATGAGCATTAGGCGCCGCTGCGGCTTGTCGGGCTCCTCCGGGCTTGTTTACTGCGGAAAGTTACCGAGAGGCGGCCGGTACCCGCCCGGATGTTAGGGGTGTAGCCTTCAAAATAAGAGCGTCAACCGTCTTCAGGGAGGTTTACGATCAGTCGCAGGATAGAAACACTATCACAGTGTTGTGTAGGGTGTTAGGCTGGTTATTTGTCATTACTGGTTAGTCTGTCTGCTCCTGTGCTCTATAAATGTTAGTAATTAGAGAAACCCACCCACCCCAGTTCCTCTCAGGAAAAGGGGACATGTTTACATGTCATATTAATAATTCATAGTTTATTAAGATGTTAATCTGAGACAACCAGACCGCCATAATATTTAAGAAGCAGAAAATGAACATTTATCTGACCGCTTAACCAATCATTTCATTTCCCAGAACATGAGCTGACATAATGAAAAAATAGCAGGAGATCCATGACTGTATGATTTCATCTTACGTGTAATAAATATGTTTGATTGTCGCCTCAGTTTTCACTAAGTTATAAATGAAAGTTTTGAGTGTCGTCTCTGGTAAATCGTGATAATGTAAACATGAAGTTAGTCGGTGTTTTATGTTGGAAGTCTCGACAGGAAGTGTGGTCGTCGTTCCGCGTTTGACGCTGGTGTTTAGCAGCTAGCCCTGTTAGCCGTTAGCCTGTGTGCATGCAGACTGTTAGCAAGTTCAACCAAAGCGAGTTTTACCTTCTTCTCTCGTAGATTCCCGCGACTTTACGTCTCTTGACGTAAATCAGATTCTGACAGGTGTTTACCTGCCGGGAGTCACTTTAAAAACAGGTATTTTTGTGTTTTATCTGGTACAAATATGGCGGCTCCGCGACACCGGAGGTGGAAGCCAGAGTGAGCGTTAACCTCCCTGTGGGCGGGCTCTGTGACAGCGCCGAGAAACTGACCTCAGGTCGGTTCTAACGGTCAGACTGAGGCGGCGCGGAGAAGACCGCTGACCTCAGATCAGGAGAACAGCGCATTCCTGCTTCAGAGCTGAGCTTCATCAAAACACCTCCAGTGTCTCAAACAGCTGAATTATCTTCTCATTTCTCCTCAAACACAGAAATAAAGGTTTTAAAACCATCTCCTCATTCTGAAGTTTAATTAGAGTTCAATCTAATAACCAGCTGGAAACTGAAGAAGGAGCAGAAACCTTTTTTTTACTTTGTTCTTTAAATAAAGTTGGAACTGATTTTAACACTTGTTTCCTGTGAAAGCCTTGTTCATCATACTGCACAGTGTATTTGAATATAAATAAAGGTTCTTTAATAATCTCCTGTCCTCTCTAAGAAACTAACTTGTTCAGTCTCTGGTTTCCTCAGTAGAAACTGGTCTCAGTAAAGGACGTGTCGACTCTCAGCTCGTATGTCTGTGGTTTTGTTCAGTGGACAAAGAACAAACAGGTTTATTTAGATCAAAAAAGGACATTTTCTTTAATTGAGTGCAGCTGAGAACATGGTGGAGCTGTGGCTCCAGTCTGAGGCCTGCTCACAGTGAAACAATAAAACAGCAGCATGAGAAGAATTCAATCAATAAAACAGGACGATGACTGATCATGAAGAAGCAGCTCAGCAGAAAGAAAAAAGGCACAGATGGAAACAGAAAAAAAACTTCACAGTTTCTAATAATAAATAAATAAATGAATTAATTCTTTATGACACACGAGAATCGTTGCTCGGCTCTGAAACAACAAACTGAATTATTTGATCAGAAACGGACGAATACTACGAGGAGCTTTATGTTCACAACAGAAACATTTCTCAGAGACGTTATCTTGTAAATATGATCAAAGATTATTGATTATCAATCATCTGATCAAACTGATTTAACTGGTTTTGATCTGGTTTGATCTCTGTGTGATGAAGCTTCAGTTGTGTGAACAGATTCAAACTAAATCTCTTTATTCAAACATCTTCTCCTCATGTTTCTCCTGTGAACGTCCTCTGAACAATACAACCATGGAGTGTTCCTAACATTTTGTCCACCTCAGGTACAAACAGACCGATGTAGAGTAAACTGTAAATCAGGTTTAGATGATCTGGGATCAGTTGTCATGCAGAGAAACCTCTCAGACCACAGCGTTCACTCTGAGCTCTTTGTGTTTTCAGGGAGTTCAGGATCAGAGAGGGAACATGAAGCTGAACCAGGATCAGTCTCTGCAGACCCTCTCTGTCCTCAGTGGGACTTTTACTCTGAAAAACAGACTCTTATTTTGGTAACTCCCCTGAAAAATGTTTCTCAGGGGGAGAGGGGCTGCACAGACTGATCCAGGGTCAGAGTGATAAGAGGCAGGTCTGGGGTCAGGTGAGGCTTGTCTCAGAGCAGCAGGTTGAGGTCGGCCAGCAGAGCGTCCACGTCGGCGATGGGAGCTCTCCAGTAGTTAAAGGAGGAAAACTCTGAGAGCTCCACCTGCAGAGAGGAGAGACAGGTGATGTTAGACCACACCCCCACCAGGAAACATCACACCTTAGAGGAGACAGGTGGCTCACAGCTCTGTCTTTAAAACTATGTTTGTAAAGTTGTAAATGTGCTAAAGCACAGGTTAGCATGTAACAGGAACTTAAAGGAAGTTAGAAAAAACAGATGGTCCTAAAGTTTAAACAGCAAAAAATAAATCCACACGTGTTTATACAGAAGCTAGCTAGCTGCTAAATCAGAGATGCTAAATGTGAGCTAGCTAACAGTGTTTCATTGACAGGTTAATGAAAGCTGATGGAGGAGAGTTCATCTCTTGCCTGTTCATTTATTCACCATCAACTGTCAGATATGTTTAAAGACCTTCCAGCTGTTGAGCTGTTTCTAGAACTGGTCTGACTGAGGCTTCAGAAGCTGGAGGTGGATTAAAGTTCTGCTGATAAATGATAAATGACACCCCTCTGCAGCGGCTCTAACCCTGACCCTGGATCCAGGTGCTGCAGGAGAGGACGGTGTGTGTGGGACGTCCTGAACACCTGAACCTGCTCGGTGTGATGAACACATGAAGCGTCACTCTGTCATCCCTCACCTCCTCGTCCTGACTCCTCAGTTTGGACGTCTTGTCTTTTCCTTTGCTGCCATTGGTCGGAGGACTGTCAATCAAACCCAGGTCCTCCAGCTCGGACAGGTCGAGGGCTGGGATTGGCTGCCTCCAGAACAGGAAGGAGTCGTATTGGCTGTTTGACTTCTCCATCATCTCTGAACCTGGAGTGAAAACAGACGTTAACACAAACTCCAGTTTCTCCATGTTTTCATCTGACCTCCACTTTGTGACCATCAGGACGAGAACACATTAAACACATCAATCAGTCTGGACTCTGATTCAGATGAATCTGACCCTGGATCAGTGACTGAAAACAGCTTCAGTTTATTTTAAACCCTGTTTTGGTTTTATTTTTAGTCTGTTTACAGGTCAGGTAACATAGAACATACCACTGATCTGGAAACAGTTTCCTCCTCTAACATTAACATTTACAGTCAAGATCAAACATTAATGATCTGACTCTTTATTTAACTGAAGCTGTTGAACTGAACCTGATCTGATCCAGGATCAGATCTAAACTCAGTTCAGTTAAATAGAAAGTTCCCATCAGTCCCTGTGAGTCGTTTCCATCTAAAGAAACTATTCTCAGCTGATCCTTTCTACTTCCGACTCAGCCTTTTATAGAGCTGCAAACTCCAACAGGACCTGAAAGCCTCTCAGCTGTTTACAGCTCAGAGTCAAAGATTCTCACCTCAATGAACCAACCAGGAATCAGACCAAGTCCAAGAAACATCTCTATATATCACTACCAGACTCCACTGACAAAAACAGGGATTTTACTGGGAGCTGCTGGAATACCACTGCCTCCATCTGTTAGTGTGTTTGTGTTACTGTGTGACTCTCAGTGGTGGAAGAAGTAATCAGATACTTTACTGAAGTGAAAGTACCACACAGTAACACAGACACACTAACAGATGGAGGCAGTGGTATTCCAGCAGCTCCTGGTTAAATCCCTGTTTTTGTCAATGGAGTCTGGTGTTAATATATAGAGATGTTTCTGGTTAAACTAAAAGGATCTTCCTCTTTAATAAAAAGCTCTGTTTCTCTTTGCAGTGTTCAGGTTCACTGGGTCCAAAAACCATGAGAAAATAAAACCCAGGTTCAAAAACAGCGGATTTTTCCTTTAAGTCAGTTTAAAATAACCTCAGCTGCTGCATCATGTGTCATCATGGTCTATATTTATATTCATCATTATTCATTCATCATGATTTAATAGATTTTTTTAAGCAAGTCCAGATGCTCCAGACACGTCCTGCTGATATTTAAAATCCCTGATATTTAAAGGCAGATCCGGCTCCTCGGTCAGATCTGATTTATTTATCAGATTTATTTATATTTATTGTGTCAGACGCGGTTTTTCCTGCGGGTCTAAACCTGAATCTGGGTCATCGAGTCTCAACAGACAATAAACTTCAACACTTCACTGACTCAGCAGTTTCTCTCTCGATTCTCGACGACTTCAGCTGCCACCAAACTACATTCACATTTTCATCGATTTAACGTTCGGCTGGGTTTATTGTTCGGTACTAATCCTGAGGCGTTGGCCCGAGTCTCGGCGGAAAATGACGACGACACGCGACAGAAAATCTTGATGAAAATGAGTCACTTTGACCTGTGTGCACGTGCCGTGTGTTATTGATGAGGTGATGTGATTAAAGGAGGAGTCCACTCATTGATCAGGTTTTGTTTGAGGCGTTGGCCCGAGGTTCAGGGTGAAGCAGACGATGGATCCACCGGATAAATACGATTTTACACGATGATTTACGGACATTTCTCACGTTCATTTACCGCAAATATTCGATTCTTTGATGTTTTTCTGTCGTTCATCGGTTTTTACTGAGCAGCACTTTTCACCGTCACCGGCTTTCACCGACACAACGGACACACATTCACCGTTAACCGGGAAAAACGACGGAGGAGAATGACGTCTGTTTACCTGTTTATTTCCGGTGTGAAAATAAAAGTATGTTCTGCGGTTTGTTTATTCTGGATCCTGGTCCTGGATCTGGTTCTGGTTGCGGACGGTTCAGGTGCTGCTTCTGTCTCTGCCGTTGCTGCAGGTGGAATGAGCTCTGCGCCTGCGTCAATTCACCTGAATATACACACACACTTCCGGTTACAGATTTCAAAATAAAAGCAAACTACAAGCTTTTTACATACAACGAAAGAAAACCTGCAACAGGGGACTGAAAACTAATAAAAACCATATTTTATTTATCGATTGATTTTATTGATTCACCTTAAAAAGTCAAATAAAAACGTAGTAAAACGTAAAATAGGAATTCAAACATTTATCAAATTAGTTTATGAGCATTCAGACACTGAGAGAATTCATAATAATCCTTTAATAATTTATTAATCTTTATTGATCCAGTTCAGTCTGAGTCTCTGAGCTCTCACTGACCCACACACTGAGCATTTATATTCAACTAACGTGTACGTTTTATTTTGAAAATTAGATTTCCGGTGTCCTCCTGCTCACTCTGGAAACATGACGGTACCGGCACAAAGACAAACACACACACACACACGCAGCCATCTGGTGTTTTATTCTTCATCCAAATAAAATCTATAAATAGATTCAAATGAATCTGTTTCTGTTCTAAGGACAGTGTTCTCTAAAACTAAAACAAATCAATATAATCAATAATCGATATAATTACAAACTGATCATCATGAAATATTAAAAAGATAATATATATTTCCAGGTGCAGTACATGTTTCAGTCAGAGGGGGCGCTGTTTGATTTAATGGAACAAACAAAGAAAAATCTTTTACATTAACATTAATTTTAGTGACTGTGACTCTGTTCGAAAGTTCAAATATTAAAATGTCATTTAATGTGATGGAGAAAAGTAACTGAGTACATTTACTCCAGTACTGCAGCTGAGTACAGCTGTGTGTCCTTGTCATGTTTCAGTTCACTCATCCTCTAAACTTCTCACACAGATCAATAACTCATCAATAACTGATCAATACTGATCAATATCGATCAGAGAAAAGTCAAAAAACTGAACCCAGGTCAGTGAATCATCTGACGACCCCTCAGATTTATCTGGTGACCCTCTGGAGGGACCTGACCCCCAGGTTGGGAACCAGTGGGCTAAACCCTGCAGCCATGGAGCTGAGAGTTGTAACTTGTAATAGATTACTGTGAGGCTGTCGTCCTCGGTGCAGCTGCTGTGATGGGACAGATGTGAGACGTCGTCTCCGTCAGCAGGAGGCGCTGTCTGACCGAGGAGCAGAGGAGGGAGGAGGAGGAGGAAGAGGAGGAGGAAGAGGAAGAGGAGGGGGAGGTTTCCTGGTTGGAGCCACACCTCAGAGAGAGAGAGAGAGAGAGAGAGAGAGAGACACTAACAGAGAGTCAGATCTGGATCCTGGTCTCAGTCTGCAGTTTTCAGTCTGAGTGTTTGCTGCTGTCTGATCGTCTCTGGTGAGTCTGCTGCTTCTTCTCCTGTTAAACTGTTCTCAGATCAGATCTACTCACAGGAAACATCTGTAACATCTGTACTCTCTGTGACTGACCTGGCTTAATGTGTTTGACCTCTGACCACTGACAGTTTTACTCATTAACAGAAACAACCTGTTGATTCTTTATGTAACTGACTGTTTGTACATTTACAGAAAACTGAGGTTTTATCAGAAGTTTTTCAAACTGTGTCCACAGACGTTTGGCCTCGTAGTCAGAGCAGAAACTCACAGTTAATAAGTGATCAGAGAAAATGTCAGAAAACAGTGAAAAGTGTAAAGTCTCATTTTCTTTTGTTGTCTGACAAACAGAAACACAAATATATAACAAAGAAACGTGTGTTAAGACTAAAACTGTTGATCAATAATCAGTTCCTGATCAATTTTCTAACGATTGACAGCAGTGATGGTGACATTAAACTGACCTGATGTTTTAGTCTGGTGTTAAAGTCTGGTCCTGGATCAGGGTTCAGGTTCAGTGGAAACAGATCGAGGGTCAGGACAGATTTCAGTGTAACACCGGTGAAGGGTAGTTTGGGTTTTTGTCTTTAGATGTTCTGTTAGCCTGGTTAGCTTAGCTTAGCGCAAAGACTGGAAGCAGAGGGAAACTGTTAGCCTACTGTAGCTCTGACAAGTCTGACAAAGGTCAAATAAATCTGCTGTGATATCAGTAATTTACAAAGAGAGCTGCTAATTAAATATGTTCGTCATTACCATCAAGTTGTGCTAACATTATCCAGAAAGCTAACGTAATTTTAGTCCATTGATTATGTTCAAATTATATTCTGGCTGCTCTAAAATAAAGTTCCCTAAATGTTAGGGTTACGCTAACGTTTGCTAAAGCTAACAATATCAAGCTAACCTGTTAGCTGTAACAAGCTATACCAAGCTAACATGTTAGCTATATCAAACTAATGATTTCAAGCTGACGTGTTAGCTTGTTGTAGCTAACAGTGAATCAGCACAGACATTAGACAGGTTCCAGTTTCTCTGGTCAGAGAGTAGCTAACATCTGTAGTGTGGAGGCTAAAGGTCAGAGGTCACAGGGTTCAGGTAAACTCTGCTGTAGCTGAGAAATGTTTCAGAAAACCTGGAACTAAAAATATCCTCTGGTCTTCGCTCCTCGCTGCTGCCTGTGACGTGGTCAGTCTGGTTTCTGGGTTTTCAGTGAGGGGGAGGAAACGCTGCACAGCCTGTTCTCTGGAGGTCTGAACGTTTCCTGGGGAATTATTTGACCGTTACACTGGTTTCACATGCTGAGGGGGAATTAGCAGGTCAGTGTGGAAACTCCTGAGTTTAAAATAAAATGTGAGATTGAAACAGAAACATGAATCAGTTATTAGAACAGCAGCTGATTAATTTTCTGACAATCGACTTTTTGATTACTGATCAATTACTCATTGGCTGATTGCTGCAGCTGCAGAACAGACTGTGTTTCTGGACTTCTTCAGACTCTTTTTGTTCCTGGTTTTGGTTCATTAATGTGATTTTCTGTTGATGGACTCAGGAATGACGACGACCTTTTAAAGAATCAGGGACATGTGAGAGGACAGAGGTCCAGCAGAGACCTGATGTGGATCAGGATCATGAATGACCAGGTTGTGACTCTGATAACAAGCTAACTGTTGTTTAACCTCAGAGTCTGTAAACACACCGATGGACTGAGGGCTAGACGGTTCAGGACTCAGGAAGTCTGCACACTTCTAGAGGAGGTGGTGTCACATTAAAGATCTGGGTCCCTCAAAACCTGATCCAGCTCTGACTCATCACTGATTCTGGTTCCTATCCTCAGTCCTCAGTCTTCAGTCCTCAGTCCTCAGTCTTTAGTCTTTAGTCTTTAGTCTTTAGTCCTCAGTTCTCAGTCCCCAGTCTTTAGTCCTCAGTCCTCAGTCTTTAGTCCTCAGTCCTCTGTCCTCAGTCTTCAGTCCTCAGTCCTCAGTCCTCAGTCTTTAGTCTTTAGTCCTCAGTTCTCAGTCCCCAGTCTTTAGTCTTCAGTCTTTAGTCTTTAGTCCTCAGTTCTCAGTCCCCAGTCTTTAGTCTTCAGTCTTTAGTCTTTAGTTGTTAGTCCTCAGTCTTCAGGTCCAGCAGCAGATCCTCGTCTGTCTTGCTGAGTCTCTGCAGATGTTTTCAGGACTTCCTGTCTTACTCAGAGGTTTTCAGTCTGTGCTGGTTCTGCTCTGTCGTCATGGAGACCTGAACCTGTTGAACTCTGTGTGAGGATCTTCAGCTGCTGCACAGATTTTTAAACTGGGCTCAGTTTTTCCTGCAGAGGAACAGGAAGTGAGTCAGAGCGACAACGGTCTGATCGGGTCCATGGTGTCGGCCTCAGCACCGTGTGGCTGCTGGACTCTGACCTCAGTGTTTGTTAGTGTGGATTTAACCTTCAGCCTCACACACACACACACACACACACAGGGAAGTTATTATCAGCTGCAAACACATACACAGTTAACACAACTCTAAAATCTGTTCCTGGTTCGTCAGGGAGCAGAGACGTTTCAGGACTGAAGAAAACCCAGATCTGATCTGATCCGGTCTCTGATGGAAAACTAAAACCAGTCCAATTTTAAGGTGCCGGTCTAGATTTTCCGTGTGAGCAGGGCTGTGAAAGTCCTGGTTGTGTGGGGGACAGGAGAGACCGTTAATCAGACGGAAAGTTTCTCCTTTAAACGAATGAAAAGAGTCATTGTGGAGCTGCTCTCTCTCTCTGCAGACACACTGAGGCTCATAGTCTCTCTACCACTCTGACCTACTCTCTCTCTCTGACCTGGTTACTGTGTTTACTGTCAGGACGTACCGAATAATCTATGGTTCATATTATACAGAGTCCACAGTGATGATGTGTTTCTGTAGTTCAACCTGAAGTCAGCTTCGTTTGCCCTCCACAGAAATAAACTGGAGACCAACTAAAGTTTCTGATCCTTCCAGGTTTAGTTGATCAGATAATCTTCTACAGATGAACAATTACTGTTCTGATGTTTGAAGCCCAACCAATTCCAGGAAGTAAAAAGCTAATGTTAGGTTATAAAACCAATCACACCACGGTCACATGACGCCAACGTTTCCACCACTAAGCTTCCAACTGGTCATTTATTTAGCTCGAGTTTTCTACAAAAGCCTTTCTTCTGAGTTAGTGATAGTTTGAAAGATGTGAGTAGAAACAAATTCAGGCTGTGTAAAGGTGACTGTGAGATGGTTATGTTAACGTCTCGATAACCTCTGTAGTCTCATTTAGACACTCGTTAGCAAATCGCCTTTTTAAGACACGAAAGCTTCAAACATCAGGAGTGGGGATTTATTGACCCATTTTATGTCGGAGAAGAAACCTGAAAAATACTGATTAGTTATTCCGCTACTGTGGATGATTCCTGAGTAAAGTCTGGTGAGTCCTCTGTCCTCTGGTGGACTGTGAACAGGTCTGGAGTCCGTGGCATGGTTACCTGGCAGTCATGTGACCTGGTTGGTTTGTCAGAGGCCCGCGGTGACAGGTCTGTGTGAACCCTCAGGTCCTGACGAGGAGCAGACATTAGTTTGTTCTTCAGGACGTGTTTAAATAAAGTTTTCCTCCTCTCAGCTGACTGTCCTCTCATCATAGTGACTCGCCCGACTCTCCGGGCCACCGTCCCTCTGTCTGAGCTGCACCATCGTCTGTTGAAACAATCCTGTTGTTGTTTGTGCTCAGACTGTCAGGTCTGATGAAGTCTCAGCTGATCCTGATCAGGAGGACATCACATCGCTGCAACAACTTCCTGTTTGAACCCAGACCACCATCTTACTTCCGAACTGTTCAACAGTGTTTATTATCATGACACAAAGCTCCATACCCTCAGGCACGCTGCTATGAGTCGTACCTGAGGAAATAAGTCACCTGAGAGGCTAAACATTTGACTTGATCATCAGTCGACAACGTGGTGAGAAATAAGTTATAAAAAACAGAATGTAACAGATTCAGAATAAAAGCTCTTGTTTTTTTTCTTCCTCTGACTTTGATCGAGTTCCTCAAACTTTATTTCTCTTTAGAATCAGAGTCAGTTTTTTAGTTCCTGGGATTCAACTGTCAAACCAACCCAATCGGACCGTACCACCATCTGAGGGGCAGACGGGGGTGGGGTGGGGGGGGTCTGTCTGAGACCAGTTTCAGTTTTAGATCCTACAAGGAAGAGACTTGTCCCAATAGCTGTTAGAGGGTTCAGACCTGGTTCAGGTTCTTGGTTCTGGTTCTGGGTGTTGGGGAATGCATGATGTCACTGAGTCCTCACAGCCGAACAGAGCAGAGTGGTTCAATTGTCTTCGTCCTCTCATTAATTGACATCATGGGACAAACATTCAACACACACACACCAGAGTCATGAGGTTTAATTTGAGCCAGGAAACAGTTCAAACGGCTGCAGGAGGAAACAACGTCCCCTGCAGCGCCACCTACAGACCAACCTGCTCAGCTGAAGCTCAGAGACTCAGACCCAGACTCGCTAGACTCAGACTCAGACTCAGACTCAGACCCAGACTCAGGCTCAGGCTCAGGCTCAGATCAGATGGTTCCCTGTGGTCTCAGTCCCGAATGTTGATGTTCAGTCTGAAAGACTTCTCTGT
>BRZM01000168.1:244603-255036 GCA_033238685.1 Lates japonicus | reverse complement strand
TTTAACGTTAGCCAGGTCTGAAAACATCATGTGACCATCAGGTGACATCACACCTTCCTCCATCATCACAGTGGGTGAAACATGTAGAAATGTTCATGTATGACTCTGATCACATGACAAGTTTCCTCCTCCACTACAACTTCATGAGTTATTACAGGCAGCTGCACAGAGACCACAGAGCTGACATAATGATGGGGTGTGTGTGTGTGTGTGTGTGTGTGTGTATGTTGCCATGGAAACCACAGTCCAGCACTGAGGAGGAGGAAACAACACAAGTGGAAAAATTAAAGACATGGTTGCTGGTAGCTTGTTTTAAAACCGAGTGTGTGGGAAACACACACACACACACACACAGAGAGTGTGTGTGTGTGTGTGTTACTTGTATTACTCATGTTGTGGGGACATAAATCCGTTTACACAGTTACATTGTGGGGACTCGACTTCCTTTTGGGGACAAAAACCAACTCCTCTAACATGAATGGAGGCAACAGTCGTATCAATCCACCAAGTTTAACTAAACATTTTACTGTTTGCTAACAAGTGTCCTCTATTTTTCAGTCTAGTCTTAGCTAGCTAGTTAGCTAGGCTTGTTGGCAGAGGATCACAAAGAGGGAAGCTGTTAGGTTGTTAGGTAACTAGCTGTTAGCTAGTAATATCACAGTTCAGCAAAGTGTGTGATGTGATTTTTGTTATGTTGTAGTTACTTATTTTATTTATTTGTTTGTTTTAGAGAACTTTTAAACTGTTCAATATTTTCAACTAGTTGTCCTGAAAGTTGATTTTCTGTTCGTAGGTTAAACTGTGATTCACATGCAGTAAAACTTCATCAGGAAATCTGAAACTCAAGTTTTCCTGGGAAAAGTAAAAAAGTACAAATGTAAAAATAGCTCTACTTATGCTTTTTCTCTCTGCAGTGACTGTGTGTGTTTGTGTTTTAAACAGCTGTATAAACAGAGGATGAGTCACAATCTGACGAGACAGTTTCCTCACATGACAACATGCTAACGTCACTGAGCTGAGGGAGAGTCACAGTCACAGTTTGGTAACAAACCACAGACACAGAGTTTGCTAATGCTCACATCACCCTGGGAAAACATGGTTAGCTTAGCTTAGCTTAGCATGAAGAAGCAGAGGGGGATGGGGGAAACACCTGGGTTGTGGGCGTTCAGGGTCACATCATCAACCAGTGTTGTGGTTTGGTGAAGCGACCACAGCTGAGCAGCATCACATGACGACAAGTCATCACACACACACACACACACACAGTCTGACATTTTAACAGACTCTCTGTTCAGTACAGAGACCAGTCCAGAATGTAGTAGCACAGACACACATACATTTATTTATTTATTTGTTCCATATTCCATTCATTCTATATTTTGTGAACAAAAGTGTTTTAACATTGTTATAAATCACCTGCCGATGCAGCTATCAGGCTAATGTTAGAGCACACCCTCCGCTAACTGTGTATATGTCCTACAGTCATATTAATCCACCAAATAAGACTTAACTTCAGTCAATTGGAACTGATCTCTCAGTGATAATCAACTGTGTTTCTGTCATATTAACATTAAATATGTATCATGTTCACATATGTTGGATATGTCTGTTCACAGCCTGTGGAACAGCTGAACAGCAGCGCCTCTGAATGACATTTTGTATCAGCTAAACATTATCAAGCTAGCTAACTAATTAGCTAATGTTAGCTAATGCAATCTAATGTTAGCTAGCTAGTTAGTTAGGCTTGCTAGCAGCAACAAAGAGGGAGCTGTTCTGGTGGGTCAGGTGTAGCTAGCTAGCTAACAGTGCTAAAGTTGTCACATCAGGTTGCTTTCAGTGTCTGGTAAAATTAATTATTTGGTCAGAAGAAACATGATGAGGCTGTATTAGCTTGTTAGCTAACTAGCTGTTAGCAATATCACAGTGAGCAAAGTGTGTGAATGCTAAATTAGCTAACAAGCTACATAGCTTTTTTCCCAGAATATTTTCAACTAGTTGTCCTAAAAGTCGATTTTCTGTTCGTAGGTTAAACTGTGATTCACATGCAGTAAAGATTCATCAGAACAGGAGATTACATCTGAAACTCAGATTTTCAGTACAAAAAGTATACATGTAAATTAAACCTGCTCTACTCGTGTTTCTGGACCTCAGTTCATTTTTTCTCTGATTCACATTATTTCATATTAGAATAATTAAAGTTGTTTATTTGGATTCATTCATCAAACTGAATAAATACGTTTATTACTGCAGAGAATCAGGACAACACACAACACACAGACAGACTAACACTGAAAAACAAGCTGAGGAGAACACACACACACACACACACACACACACTGTGTTGGACTGTGTTCCTGTTTATTGAGTTTTCTGAGCAGTTACATCACTTCCTTCCTGTCAGCCTCCATTTCCTGACCAGCCGCTGGGTTTACACACACACACACACACACACACACAGCTGTTTTCTTGTTCTTTATAAATGACCACAGTGTTCTCTCTCTCCCTCTCTCTCTCTCTCTCTCTCTGTCACATAATAAACTTCCTCACAGGTACTCAGAGCAGACAGGTAACTGCTCCACTCTCAGCTCTGATTGGCTGGTTCAGGTCAGGTCTCATGTTGGTCTGTAGCAGACTGGGACTGTTGGACTCCTCCGTGTCTCTGATTTAAAACTCTCCTCCATCAAACCTCAGCTCCTGTTTCTTACATTATTTATCATCACGTGATTTCACATTTTACTTTTCATCATCCATCAGCTGATCTCAGGTTCCCTCTGGTTTCTGGTTTCTCCTGCAGACCTGAGACCTGGACACAGACCTGGAGACCTGGTTTGACAGGATGTTCTTGCTGCAGTTCTGCTGTGGATCATTGAGACAAACTGGACCAGAAACACATCTCTCACATTCACACACTGAGAAAGTTTCCTGAGTAAACAGGACTGTACCTGGTACCAGAGGCAGCTTTCAACACCTCCTCCCTCACCTTCTCTCAGGCCTCTCACCTGGTCATATCCAGCTCTGTTTATCTCTGTTTAACTCTCAGAGGTCAAAGGTCAGAGTCCGTCAGGTTACTACAGGTCCAACAAGATCATAGGAGTCTCTATGGAAACTAACTATTACTGAAGTAATACAAGTAGCATTCACATTATGCACAGTTACAGCTAAATCCACATTTCACAGCTTCAGGGAGACAAATCATAACCCAACACACACAAACACACCTTAAAACACAACTACACAAAACTACAGTTACACAGTCTGTCCAGTAGGTGAGATAGCATCAGGTCACTTCATGTGACGTCAGGTCGTGTCACATATAAATGTTACGAAACTTACATGAAAAACTGGTACAACACGATATGTTGACACAAGCTATTATTCACCAAGAGGAATATGTAGGAGAGAAGCTAACCGTATAGCTATAGTATAGTAAATTAGGATGGTGCTAACTTAGCTAACATTGATGCATGTCGCTAGCGTAGTTAGCTAAACAGATTCTGTGGTCAGAACTATGAAAACTCACTACGTTGTCACAAACCTATGTTGATTCGTATTGTCAAACACTTAAAGCAGGTATAGTCAACTGGAAACGAATCAGTCGATCAGTGATGACCTCTGACCTCACAGACACAGAAAACACAACCAAAGATCAAAACAATGAACCATCATCATTTTATTTCATTCAGCACCAAAAACATTTCACCTTTGACCAAAACTAATGATTCTTCAGTTCTGAAGCAAGGCATTAACCCAGGCAGGGTCGACGGTTCAGCTCCTGCTGAAAATACTGAAAGTGCAGCGTCGAGAAGGAGACGTTAAAAAACCTTCACCAGGTTCTGAAAAATCCCTTCAACAGTTAAAGCACACAGGCTCTAATTCAACTTAACTTAAAAGTTTAAAAACAGAAAAGACACTTTTCACCTTTTGTTATGAACTTTATGAGTAAAAACGACGTATAAAATAAAAACTGACATGTTTTCATATGAGACACAACAACAGGAAGCTGCAGAGGAAAACAAGGTTTGTTCGGTTTTAAAGATGAAATCTTGATGTTTCTTATCTTGTACATAAAACATCAGATCTGTCTGATGCTCAGATAATAATCTGTCAGGTTCACAAAAAATTAAAGTTTTTACTTTCAGAAGATTATTTGTGCAGAGGGAGAAAACTCTGATGTTGTTGTTGTGTCTTTTTCATTTACTGTGAAATTTCTGTATTTATATTACTGCAAATTCTATTTTATACTTAGTAGTTATTTATTCTGTGTTGGCTTGCACCGGGACCAGAGTAACTTATTTCGTTTCACCTCATGTTCACATGTGTTGGAATGACAATAAAACTCCTTGAACCTTGAATAATGTTTGTGGACTTGTTGCACATTAACGTTCAGTTTATCTTTGAAATGTTTCTTTTTTTAATTATAAAAATTAAATGAATAAAAATGTGTTTGTTGTATTTCTGTTGTTTAACAGCAGGATGAACATTAACACTGTTTCTAAGACGACAGCAGCTTCGTGACGACTGACTTTGTTCTTCAGGTCTCTGATACAGTTGGTGTTAGTCCTCAAACACTGAGGCTGATGCTCCACCTGTATGAAATCCTCCAGTAGAGTCTCACCTGGACAGGTTCTGATCGTACCTGCAAACAGCAGAGGTGATTTTATCTTTGTGTTCATGTGTTGTTCTGGACACTGAAGCAACGCTAAGCTAACGTTTTTCTGAACACTGGTTCTTTATGAACAGGTGAATTCATCTGGGTATCGAGTCTCATTCACGACAGGTGTCGTCCTTTTTAAATCCAGGTAAATAAAGACTCACTGTCGGACACAGTCTGGGATCTGCACGTGCTCAGTGGGGATGAAATGAGAAAGATCCTGAAGACTGTCGACGAACTGGAGCTTCCTGCTGAACTTAGAGCTGAGGAGGAGGAGGAGGAGGGGGAAAAAAAGTTTGATTACCAGGAGGAAAAGAGTAAAAAAAAGACAAAGATGGTTTAGTTAGCTGTTAGCTGGTTTAGTTAGCTGTTAGCTGGTTTAGTTAGCTGGTTTAGTTAGCTGTTAGCTGGTTTAGTTAGCTGGCATCACAGCAGCAGACAGGGTGAGTGATGAAGAGGAGGGTAACTGACCTGATGAAGGGTTTGATGATGGTGATGAGGGCTTTGATGTACCAGGTGGGATGAACCACGTAGAAACCTTTCAGGTTCTTTCTCAGTCTGAACAAACACACACAGGTAAACTGAGTGACAGCAACAGCTCAGCTTCAACACACCTGTACCTGACTGTACCTGTCTGTACCTGTACCTGACTGTACCTGTACCTGTCTGTACCTGACTGTACCTGTCTGTACCTGTACCTGTCTGTACCTGACTGTACCTGTCTGTACCTGTCCCTGACTGTACCTGTCTGTACCTGTCCCTGACTGTACCTGTACCTGTCTGTACCTGTCCCTGACTGTACCTGTACCTGTCTGTACCTGTCCCTGACTGTACCTGTACCTGTCTGTACCTGTCCCTGACTGTACCTGTCTGTACCTGTCCCTGACTGTACCTGTCTGTACCTGTACCTGTCTGTACCTGTCCCTGACTGTACCTGACTGTACCTGTCTGTACCTGTACCTGACTGTACCTGTCTGTACCTGTCTGTACCTGTACCTGACTGTACCTGACTGTACCTGTCTGTACCTGTCCCTGACTGTACCTGACTGTACCTGTCTGTACCTGTCTGTACCTGTACCTGACTGTACCTGACTGTACCTGTCTGTACCTGTACCTGTCTGTATTGTGTCTGAATGGTCACTAACTGTGTTTAAATCCTTGAATCATCAGGATATAAATTAGATCACAGTTGATCTAAATCAAATTCATTAGAAACATCAGACTGAGATTTACTGTGACTTTACTGTGTTCAAACTGTGTGTTACAGTTAAAGTGACTCATGAAGGGAAGAAAAGCAGCTGAAGAATGATTTGTGTTTTTAACAGTGAAGCTCTGACGCCACCTGGTGGACACAGGTGAACCAGCTGATCAGACAGAGGTGATCGTACCTCCTGTCGATGGTGGTGTAACACTCTTTGAGCCAACTGATTCCTGGGAGTTTGTCTGTCTGACCTCCAGCACAGAGATACACCATCACATAGTTCTCTGCTACCATCAGATCCAGAGTCCCCACCACATACCTGCACAGGTAGACAGAGAGAGACAGGCAGAGGACAGGTTAGCGTGTTAGCATCGTCGCTGTTAGCATCCTGCGAGGTCCAGCATGTTTTTACCTGAACAGGTTGTCCATCACATACTGGTAATTCTCCAGACTGTTCTGTGGCAGGTAACAGGAAGAAAACACGATGATGTCATTCATGCTGTCTCCATAGTAACCTGGGGGCGACAGAGAAGACCAGGTGTTTAACAGGAGGGAGGGGCCACACAAGTAACTCCTCCACCTGCGTGGCTGTCGTACCTCCGTGGGACAGAACCTGGAGAAACGGCTCCAGGACGCTCATGTTGACCCGGGTCTCCTGAGGCGGGTCACCTGTGGAGAAACAGCGCCACCTGGTGCCCTGACCGTCCACCACATCCTCCCTCTCCAGAGCTCCCAGTCCGCTGTGGTCCGGCCCCGGTACAGAACCGGTCCTGGAGTCAAACCTGGACCTGGGACTGGAGCCGCTGGGACTGGAGCCGCGGGGTCTGCGACGGTAGGACGCCACACCGAGGCGCCGCAGGTCGTCTGGGAAACAAACCTAAAATAAATGTCCAGTGTTTTCACCTGTTTCCTGTTTGACCTCTGACTTCTCACCTTCCAGGTCCAGGTCGTAGATGGGGAAAGGCAGCGACTCTGTGTCAGAGGGCGTATCCATGGCGTCCAGGTCGAAGTCAAGCCCCGTGTCATCGTCGTCTTCAGGTGAGGGGGAGAGGAAGGCCGAGGGGAAGTCGTCAGAGACGGTTGACTCGCTGCGACCTGAGGATCATCGACAGAAACTTAGTCACGATTAAGTCAGAGAAGAAGAAAAACATCAACAATAAACAAACAAAACAAAACAAACAGAAACGTGCAGGTGTCGTTTTCACCTGTGAAATATTCTGTTTTCTCAGTAATAATATTTTCTTACCTAAAGACAGACTGAGAGCCGGAGCCACCAGGACTTTCTTCTTCATTGGTCGTGATAAGGCCAGACTGTTGGGAGGATCTGCAGACAGGAAGTGACATCACACACAGCTTCACATGGGATTTAATTATAAATATTAATATTTTATATTTACAGTTTTGGTTCTAGTCCAGGTTTCTGATGAACCTGTTCTTTTATGTCATTATGAAATCAATAAATGTTTATTGATTTCTTTCCCTCTCATGTTCCTGCTACATTCACCAGCTGCTGTTCTACCTGTGGAGTTCTGGTCGTACCTGGTCTGTCTGCAGTCGGAGTCAATGATTCCTGCTGAGACTCGACCTCAGCTCCTCCTGATGACAGGGAGACAGGACGTCAGACAGAAAACACAGTCCAGAGGAAAAAAAAGAAGAAGAAGAGGAGGTTACCTGGCTGGAAATCAAACACCTGTTCACCGTCACCTGCTGGGAGAGAGGAGAGGCCACGATGAGAACAGACAGAGTTTAATCTGAGGATGAAGATGGAAGAGTTTTCTCACCTTCCTCGTCTCCGGCCGACATTTCCCAATCGTCTGAAAAACAGAAGATGAGCAGAACAGAGACGACAAAGACTCACCTGACACCGAGACACCTGCTGACTCAGCACCTGTCGCTGCCATGGCAACACTGTTTCCTGTCACCAGGTCACATTTTTCCTCCTCCTCTGAGGAAGACGATAAGAAATGTTTAGATTAGAGTTTTAACATCAAGGTTACTGCTGTTGCTCCTGAAAATAAGTTAATATTAACAGACTCAGCCGAGCTGCAACCGGGCCTCAGTTATGTCTCAGTGTGAAAACTGTCACAGACAAATCAGACTTAGTTTTTTTTAGGGTTTTAAAGTTTCTTGTGTCTTTTCCTCTCGTCTCTTCCTCCATGATGTTTAATTACAAACATGATGAGGACAAGAGTTTTACAGTGTGTTGTTTTAATAAGTTTATGATAAAAATGTTGTCAGTACCTGTTTGATCATCGTGTGGAGCAGCAGGAGTCTCTGTGACGGCTGGACGACTACTGACAGCTACAGTAGTATCAGTAGTATCAGTAGTATCAGTCGTCATACTGTTACTGTTGGTGTTCTCACTGTCTTCAGTCAGAAACAACCTGCACAGAAACACATGCAGAAAGTTAAACTCTACAAACTCGACCCGTCCCCAAAACAACTCAAATGTTTGGTTTGAAATTGTAATTTTGTATTTCTTGGGTTTCCAGTCTTTTGTTTTTGGTTCCAGTTTGATTCTGTTCTTCTGGTCTCTGTCTTTGATTTTAGTTTCTCTTTCCCTCGTGTTCCTCGTCTGGAGCTTCCTGTTTTATTTTGAAGTTTCTCTCCTTGGTTTGTCTCTGGTGCTTTTACTTCTTGTCTTTGTTCTATTTTTGTCTGTTTGATCTGCGTCACAAAAATGTGACAGAATAATTTCTCATTAAATTATGTAAGAAGAATGAAACTGTTCATCTTAGCTGCACTAAAAAAAACAGTATTATCAGTCAGTTTGCAGACGACACTCAACTATTTCTGTAAGACTCCACCGGACGTAACAGGTTTATTTTCTAAAACAAAAGTTTCCCTCTGAAGTGTTTTCTGGTCTCTACTGTTGTATTAACTCTTCTATCAAGAAAAGCCAACAGCTGGTGAATGAACTTTGACCTGTGAGTGTCGTCCTCTTGATCCTCCTCTCTGGACTCCATGTTGTTGTTCCTGAAGATAAAAACAGGATCAGAATCTGACCATAAGAAGCTGCATGATGTCGTTAGAAACCATGGACGGATCGTAACAGTGAGTTTCTGCATTTCCTGTTTAAACGTCAACAGTTTGTATCAAACTTTTTAAACTATGAATTATCTTCATCCAACAAACATCACTGAGTCAGAGGAATCAGCTTTTCCTCTACAACTAAAGGTTTTTTAAAATTTTATTTAACATTTGTTAGAATAAACACAAGTTTTTAAATTGATCACTCTTTAATATTTAGATGTTCCAACTACGTTTTCCAATCGAATGAAAGGAATTTTTTAGTGTTACATACTCAGTTACAATAAATATGAATACACGTTTTTAAGTTTAAGTTGCTCCAGTTGTTGCATTTGATTTATAATAAATACCATCAGTGAATGCACTGTACTGACTGTCACCGTTACCAAGATGGTGGAGAACAATTAAGTTGTCAAGCCAGTTTTTTTTAATTATCACAACTTAAAATTTGTTTTTAACAAATTAACTCAGGAATTTGAATTTATATTATACATAATATTAAGTTGATTTAGTTACCAACATTATTGTTTCAACACAACTCATCAAAATAATGTTTGCAACTCAGACAGTTTCTGTAAATCAATAAATTATAATGTTTATATCACAGGACGACCACAGAGAAACTGACTCCTGTTAAATAAACCTGTTTCTCTTAGAACACGACCAGGACAAACTGACATGTAATCTGACTCCAGTCAAACAAAGTGCTGTTTCAACACATCTGCTCTTTAACACCAGGAGATTATTGGATTAAAACGACCACACCTGAACTAAGACTGAATATCTCTGGACTCAGCAGGAAGAGAGTTTCATCTTTAAACTCTTTCTTCTTTCCATAATCATGAAAACTCACATTCATTCAGGATGTTTCTGACTGTGAACCAGTTTGTTTTCACCGTAACCACTTCAGTCTGCTGTGTTTACCTGGAACACACCTTGTTTTCTCTCCTCCTACACAGCAGCAGAGTTAACGTACATTAAACCCACCGTGTGTCCACAAACTATTGTCCACTTGATGTCAAACTGCTGAATTAACTTTATTTAAACAGCTCTTATCTCACAGAAACAGTTCACAGGAGGAAGAGAAGGTCTAACAAATAAGACAAACTTCAGAAATCAACAGCATGAAGAGAAAGTAAAGACTTACAGCAGGTACACAGGTCGACGCTCACACGCTGCAGCAGCCAGGTCAGGTGAGACAGGACAGGTGAGACGGGTTCAGGACAAACAGATCACTGAGAAACCTGCTGCTGCTGCTGCACACCTGGAGACTCACCTGATGACATCACTGCTGCTTTTTATGGGTTTATGAGCGGACTCTGACACCTCACCTGTCTCTCTCTGCCTCACCTGTCTCTTTCTACACCTCACCTGTCTCACTCTTTACACCTCACCCGTCTCTCCCTTTCTGTGTACTTTTCAGACGACCTAACAGCAGAGGTGTGGTGCGTTGCCGCGATGAGGGCCTGGCCCTGTAACCATGGCGACTGTGACTGTTCAAGCAGAGGTGCAGCGTGCATGTTCCTACCTGCAGAGCAGATTTCACAAATG